>JAWNPA010000039.1:16015000-16207500 GCA_035045345.1 Drosophila hamatofila | reverse complement strand
GTTGTGGTTGTAGTAGTGGTGGTGGTGGTGGAGGTGGTAGTAGTGGTGTTGTTGTTGTTGGTTGGATTGTAGTAAAAAGAAAAAAAAACTTAAAATTTGCAAAAACAAAAATAACAACAACAAAAGATACAAGGAAATTAAAAGTTCTATTAGAATGCCAAAGCACATACTACTGCAGACAACTTCGATGAAAATCGCATAGAGGGGTGGTAATACTTGTTAACAAATTAGAGGTAGGTTAAAGTTGACAAAAACTCATTAAAAACTATAAATTATAAATTAAAAAAAATTAGTATAAATTGTTAATATTAAATGTATCTGAGAAAGGGAAAGATATGTACATATATAAACGCTCAGGTTAAGAATAAGCTTACAAAAGCTGAGATATCAAATTGTTTAGATTACTCATGGAACCTGAACATTCGCATAATGAAGATTTCGAGAATCACATAGAAGGGTGGTAATAATTCTATTTGTTTATTTAAAGGTGTCAGCTTGACAAGAGCTCAATTATCTATTTATCCATAAAAATTGCATAGCATTACGATTGAGATAAACAAATAGAATTAGAGAGAAGTTTATATATATAAAGAATATTTATATGAACGGGAAAGCTTTATATATATATATAGATGTTTACAATAGCTGAGGTATCTTATTGTCTAATAATAACTGAAATCAGTTAAAGAAATAAGTAATAAAATACTCGAAGAACCTAAGCTGAATTTACATAATAAAGATCTCAAGAATCGCATAGAAGGGTGGTAATAAATTGAATTGAATAATTTAGAGATGTCAGCTAGATCTCATTTAAGATCATATGAATTCGATCAAGATGCGATTGCGATTAACAAATAATCAGAGAAATTTATTAATATATAGAAAGGGAAAGCTATATATAGAGATGTTTAGAAAAAGCTCATAATAGCTTGAGATATCTCATTGCCTAATAATAATTGAGTTAGATTAAAGAAATTAAAAATAAAGAATCTGAGCGATCACATAATAAAAATCTCGCGAATCGCATAGAAGGGCGTTACAAAAAAGTGAAACTAAAATAAAATGTCTCTTTTTGTTTGTCTGTCTGCAGGTTGTGTGGTATATGAGCCGAGTAGTATGGAAGCAGGCAATCGAACAGAGCTAACAGTTTCGGAGATCGCGCCACTCACCATTGTTGTTGAGTCCCAGTTTGGCCAGAGCTTGCAGATTGTTGAGGGCGCGCTGGTCACCGGACAGAATGTCGGCCAGTGTTATGGGCTGAGTGGGCGTGACGCCCGAGGCCGGAAGGACCGCCTGCTGATGATGGGATGCAGTGCCGCCGGCGGCGCCGGCAGTGGCAGCAACAGCCACCGCATTGGAGCCGCCCACGCCCAGCGAATCGGTCATGGCATCCGGTATGCTCTCGGTGAGGCTGGCCAATCGTGAGAGATTGTATTCAAGCATGCTGAACGGCGGGGTTGGACCGCCAGCATTCATGCCCAGACCATTGAGGGCACCCAGGCCCATGCCGACAGCGCTGTTATTTGCTCCAGCATTGATATTGACATGTCCAGAAGATTGCTGTACCTGGACAATGCCCTGGGGTGTTACCATCTGCGATATTTGCTGGGTCACGGGCAGCGTCTGTGACTGTTGGTGCAGTGCCTGTTGCTGTTGTTGCTGCTGCTGCTGCTGTTGTTTTTGTTGTTGCTGCTGCTGCTGCTGCTGTTGCTGCTGTTGCGCCTGTTGCAGCGCCTGCTGCTGTTGCTGCTGCAGCTGTGGCGGCGAATCCGGCGGCAGCGTGCTCATCATGGAGAAGTTGGTCATGACCGAGGTGTCGCCATCGAAGGAGCTCTGCAACGACGACGGCAACGAGATGGGACTAAAAACAGCAGCCGAACTCAAGCGTCCTTGCACCGAGCTATTGTTCACGGAGCTGCTGCCCACTCCGGCCAAGCTGCGCACACCAGGCGGCAGCATCCCAACGCCATGGCAGCCGGGCGCCAAGTTCGATGGCGGCGGCGTATGCTGTTTGGGCGTGGTCAACGGAGAGGCCGCCGCCTCGGCCATTCCAGGTGCGGCTGCATTGGGGCCTTTCGTGGATTCCGTGCGAAATTTGCCAAACATTTCGCGTGCGAAACGCTCAAACTTCTCGGGCATGCAGTCGAACTGCAGCTGATAGTTGACATCGCTCTGGGGCGTCTGATCGATCAGATTGGCGCACTGGGCACTGATCACCGGCTTCAGCAGCAGAAACTCTATGGCATTGGCCTTCTCGATGGCCCGCTGACCAAACTGGGAGGCATGCTGCAGACGGCCCATGTTATTCTCGAGGCTCTGCATCAAATCCATAATCTTCAGCTCGCGCTCCGAGTGCAGACGACTCAGATCGGTGAGCATTTGATCGCGAATGATCTCGAGTATGCGCTTATACCCCTTGTAAGCATCATCGATCTGTGTTCGCACATTGTCGTGCTGGGATTGGAGTTCGGTTAGAGCGCTGCTCAAATTGCCGCCAGCATCATTGCAATATTGTGCCTTCTTCATGGTCTCCGCCAGCGTTTGCTCGAGATCGGCTCGAACTGTTTGCTCGGCAACCAGCGCCGTCTCGTAGTGATGATCGTTGCCCTTGTGATCACCCAGCAGGCAATCGTTGCAGGTGGGCACCTGGCACGTAAAGCAATAATATTTGAGATTCTCATTGACGTGCTGACGGCAACAGATGGGCTTGTGTATGATCAGCTTGTCGTTCTGCACATTCTTCTGCAGATCCTCGATGCGCACCACCTGGTGGTTCTCGAAGCAGCGCATATACTTGTGCGCATTGTCGCAGCCATTGCACAGGAAATTGGCGCAATCATTGCAACGTGATATGGCCTCCTCTTTGCTCTTGCAGGACGTGCACGGTATATGCTCCGACTCCAGATTGGATAGATCCAGTGTATTTGTCACAATATAGTCCATGGTCAATCCCCTCACGCCCTTGTTGCCCAGATGTGTCAGCTGCTTGCAAACCGGACACTCCAGCACCGTATGCTGCTGCCGCTGCTGATTCTCACTGCCATCGAACGAGGCCGACGAGCAGCTGGCCGCCGATGACAGGGATGTGGCCGGTGAACTGGCCGACGCTGCCTCCTTGCTCCGTAGCAAATTCAGCAGACAATCCTCGCAATATACATGGAGACAGGATAAAATTCGCGGCATAACCAAACGCGAACTACAAATGATAAGAGATAGTTTTTAGCATAATGTGATTTCAATTTAATTGCTGTCATCGATGAAAGCGATAAAATAATTTTTAATATTTTTATAGCTTATTATTATATATATATTTTTTTTATAGCTATAAATATATATTATTCAGAAGACTAGATATATAAATATAAATATGTATTATCCAAAAGACACGATATAGGCATCAATAATGTCCATAAATCTGGCTGCTTGATGAAAGTTAAGGCTTTTAAAAATATAATCAGCATATGCATCAATTAATCAATGTATTTACTATAAGAGCAGCATATTATATGTTCTTTTTTTTTTCATAGCTATAAATATATATTATCTAAAATTGCTTGGCTATTTGATGCAAATAAAAGCTTTTAGCAATATCCTCAATATAGGCATCGATTAATCAGGGTATTTACTTTTATTAGAACTGCATCAAAAATTATTTTTAATTTTAAAAATTAATTTATATGAAAGGTATTAAGGCGTAGGTCATATACAAGCTAAGACTATCTAAGGAGGCTGAAGTAGCGCTTAACTTACATATATAGGTCTATGTAAGACCTAGCTCCTTTGTTTCAAAAAATTAATTTAGTCTGCTTTTTAATTTGCAGTAAAAAAAAAAAAACAAAAAAAACTACTCTCGAGTTTTTTTTTGTGCCTCAATTTCTTAAAATTCATAACTCTTACTTGCGGTCCTTGATAATTATATATTATCCAGAAGACTAAATTATCTAACCAAAAACAATAGTCAGACTGTTTAATGCAAATTAAAGCTTTTAGCAATATCCTTGACTTAGGCATCGATTAATTAAGTTATTTATAATTATTAGAGCAGTATGTTTTCCATTTTGTTACAGATATAAATATATTTTATCCATAGAAATTAGAAACCAATTAAAGCTTTTAGCAATATCTCTTTTTTTTATCGATAATTGACAATCGATTATAGCTTAATGATTAAGCGCTTTCTATTGAGCTTACTTATACTATAATTTTTTAAAATTATTAATGTCAATAAAAGCTTTTAGTTATATACTTCGTTTATCGATAATTGACAATCGATTATAGCTTTTTATTGAGCTGACTTATCCTATCAATTTTTTTCAACTTATTTATTTTTACGATTACGATTTTACGATATTTTTAATAGACAATGGCAACCTATTATAACTTCTTTTATATTTTTAATTATTATTTTGTTCTAACCTTTTTATCGATATTCACTGAAGGCCAAATATAAAAATTGTTAACTATAAACTCACCTGCATAGCATGCAGTTCTTGTCGGCATCCTTAAGCATGGAGCCGCACGTATCCTCCAGGGAATCGAGCTCCGTAACGCTCTTGGATTCATAGCCATGGCTCAGCTCCTGGCTGCTGCCAATATTGCTATCCACATCGACCACCAGACCGAGGCCCGACGAATTGGACGTGGATGGTGCGGTCGTTGATACCGATGATGTAATCGACGCAGCCGATCCAATGCTGGACGAGCTCACCCGCGTCGTATCAATGCTACCCACTGTGCTGCTGCCCTTGCCGGTGTCCGTGTCCGTTCCAGTGCCATTGCTGCAGCTGCTGCTGTTGCTGCTATTGCTGCTGGCACTGCTGCTGCTGCTGCTGCTGCTGTTGCTCGTGGTACTGCTGCTGCTGCTAGTATTGCTCACATCGATGTCTTCCAGCACCGATGATGAATTCGAATCCTCGCAGAGTGTTGTACTCATTGTGGCCCGCTGCTGCTGCTGCTGTTGTTGCTGCTGCTGCTGTTCATCAATCGACGCCGCAGACAGCGATTGGCCGAGCTCCTCCAGCAGTGTGCTCATGTTGCCAGCAACTTGTTAATTAACTGTTCGTTTAATTCGTATTCCCTTTCCTAGCTCAATTGTGAGTGGGTGGGCACAGAGATTGTTTCGTTCTCTTTCTCTCTCTATCTCTTTCTTGCTATGTTTCTCTCTGTCTCTGTCTGTTTCTTGTAGTTCGCAATTAGTTCAATGTATATTGTAATATTTGTTGCTTAAGTTGGTTTGTTTTGTATGTTACTGTTGCTGTTGCTATTGTTGTAATTTTTGGTTTCAAGTCCTTTACGCTTACTTAACTATCAATCTTCTCTTCTAGCTGCATATCCCAATTGTGGCTGCTATTGTTGTTCGCTCGCACTCCTTGCAGCCATGCCAATTGCACACTGCCAATGGGTGTGTAAGTGTGACAGTCGATATTTCAATCTCTCTTCTGCTGCACTAATACACACACACGCACAAGCGCGCACTCAGACAGACAGACAGACCGTCAGTCAGTCAGGTAGGCGTTAGCGAGAGAATGGGTGAATCAGTGTGAGAGTGTGTGCTCCCTAGCTGCTTGCTGTACTCACGCACACACACACAGGCACTCACGCTCGTGCACGCTCACGCACACACACACACAACCAACAAGCTCAGTTTCGCTCTGTTTTTGTTTGTGTCTTCTTGTTCTGTGTTCCTCCTTTTATTTTTTATGCGTCTGCATTTTGTAAGCCTCTTGGATTTCTGTTCTGCTGCTTCTCTCTTTTCCTGTGGGCTCTCGTTTCTGGTGTTGATCCGTTATAGGTACCGTTAATGCAATGGAACTGCGTGCTGCTATTGTTTCAATTTGTTGCTGTGTTGCGACAAGTACGATGACGAAAACGACGACGACGAAGACGACGAAGATGACGACGACGACGACGACGATGATGACGACGACGACGACAGATAAACGAAGGATAACAGCGTCGTTCTGCACAATATAAATATACCGCAAGCAATGGTAAATGTAGCGAGTTTATCAAATTTTATCAAAAGTTAGATAAATATAAAAAATATATTAATTAATTATCCTATCTTATGCACTAACAATTAGCTGTTAGATTAACGGTTAATGCAATGTCTTAGTCAATTATTAATATGGTACCTAAAGATATCTGCGAATGTCAAGTGCTAACTACCCGAAACGCGAACTAACGTAGAAAAATATAAAAAAAAATAACAAAAAATAAAAACAAACAAACGATGACACGCCTAAGTTTCGAACGGGAGAATAAAACTTAACGAAAAAAAACATAGAATGAAGTGTTGGCAGTAAAGTAAATGATGATGATGTTGTAAAAACGGGGTGTACGGGCCTGGAGCACAAATGCTAATACTCCTGTCGCTTATGCAACATAATGGGGCACCATGTCTTATTCCTAACGGCACATAATGATGCATACTTTAGGGAACAGCTAACAGTAAACGATTCAGCATTTAGCAACTCTCTCTCTCTCTCCCTCTCTCACACTTCCTCTGTCTTTTGAGTGTTTAGCTGACTTCGGTTTGTGTATAAAAATGATTGTTTAAATTAACACATTAAGATAAGAGCAGATTTGTTGTTGTCTATTTATATACACTCAGATTTCGCATTTATTTACTTTCATTAAAAAAAAAAAAGAAGAAAAGTGCAAATATATTTAATTTCATATTTTTTTTGCAGCACTTATTCTCGACTGGTTACCAGATCTTTAACACAAATAACAAATAATAAACATTCTCACAATGATTCCAGGCAAACCATCTCTATTTATACTATCATCTATAGCTTCTATATATGCGAGTAGCACTGTAAGAAGGCACGAGCCGATCTTCAGTTTGTTAGCGATGTCATTCGATCGCGATAGTAATTATCGCAGCTAACTACAAGTTTTTAGTGAAGAAGCGAATCGATTCTTTACGCACGTGCCCATTGATATACATATGTATGTATTTATGTGTGTGTGTTAGTATGTGTGTACTTTTCATGTACTCGTAGAAATTGCGAGTTGCTCAGTCGGCGCAAGCGCCGTTGACGTTGCTGCTGCACAACATCTATGTGTGCATATACACATACATATATATATGTGCATGTATGTATGTAGTTGTAAGTGAAGTCAATGCCGTTTGCAATAAATTCAACTTTGATTTTCGCCCTTTTATATTGCTTGATGCAAGGACGCTATGCCAAGGGTCCTTGGATAAGAAAAGCAAGACAAACATACACAGATTTTTTTTTAAATATATAAAGTATATATATATTTGATATACATACATATATACATTTATTTATATTCATATATTTTATGTACGCGGGCTCTAACAATTTACATACATATACAATTTATATACATATGTATGTATATATTTTTTTGAGTAATAACCGCAGCGGATGTGTCGCAAATTTAAATGTTGATTAGTAGCCCTCAAAAAAACAGGAGGAACAAAAAAAAAAAAAAACAACAGCGGAACGGTAATAAACCAACCACAACAACAAATCAGCTGCACGAAACAATTGCATCAATGTACATACATTTAAACATACACTTATAGACTCCGGCAAACACTCACACACATAAATATATACACACATTTATATATATATATATATATATATTTATATGTATATACATATATTTAAGCACGCATTCAGACTACACACGTGGTACGCAAATTGCGAGCGTTTTGTTTACGAGAATCTGTGCACGACTGTCGACTACGCGTCTATGCGCCCCGTGCAATTGGAAATGGGCATCGGCCAGATATGCACTCCCCCTGCCCACACTATCCTAACGACTTTGTCGAATCTGCGCAGCTGTTGTTTTTTTGTTGTTTTCGTTTTTTCGCATATTCTGGCATTTTTCGTATTTTTTTACGTACTTTTTTCTCAAACGCTTATTCTCACTGTACGATTGTCTCTCTCAATTGCGACAGTTATTTTCAGTGCAGTGCGACCCATGTGTTTAGAGCGTATGAGAGAAAGAGAGCAAGAGAGCACATGTATTGGTATGCGCATGCTCGATCAGGGCGAAAAAAAAACATTGGCAACCCCAAACACACACACACACACGCATAGATCTCTTTAAAAATTGAATTTCTTTCAAAATTTGTGAAACATTCTATTTTAAAATTGGCTCTAGTGTACACTTGATCTTCTAATGCAGCCTGGATACCGGAGCTCTCTGTCGTTAAATTGTAATTAGACACTAACTGTGTTTTGCAACAGCAAAAACTGAATGGAAAAAAACGCGCCCGCTCTTTTCAAAGTCGGTACTTTTCTACATACATACATACATTGGTACGTATATGTCTGTGTATGTTTGTATGCTGCTGCTGCTCGGGAGCCTGGGCAATTGAGCGAGTGTCTTGGCGTGCCGAGGAGCAGCATATCGAGAGTTCTAATAGTGGACATAGAAAATGGGGCAGGGAGGGGGGGGGGGGGCGGACATCCCACACACAGTAGTACACACTTGCAGCTGTGCGCACTGTCGTTCTGTTGTCCTTGAACGCAAAATTTTCACTCCACCGCCCAGGTGCTGCTGGTCGCACAAAATACACATACACATACACATGCACATACACAGCAGAAACGCATGGATAGAAAGTCCTTCAGGGATCTTCGCGTCTTGTGAAATATAGCAATATAATTGACAATTTAATTATTTGATTGCGATACCTTTCTTTAAATTTTCACACGTTTTTTTTCTTCAGCTCGTTACGATTTATACTTTTTCGTCGCGCACACACGCACACACACACACAGCACTGCTGTCCGCCGCTGCTGCTGATTCTCGCGGTTAGAGATGAAATATATCATATCGCATCGATGAAAATGTTTACACGATAGTCTAAGCGATAGTTTTGTCATCTTTATTAATGTGCAATTCGAATTTAGCGGATACACGACGAAGAACATTCCAATTAGACCATTTAGAATGGAATTATTTGCAACCAAATAAAGAAGATACTTAGCAATAGAGTAAAGAGAAGGTCATTTTGATAGTACAAATTTACTATAATCCATCCATTCTTCTGAAACGCGAATGGCAAAGCAATGGCCGCACATGATTTATATTATTCTTGGGAGATCGCCAAAGTAAATTTTTTAAGGAATCGCACAATTATAAATAACCAAAATTCAACACTAAACACACAGTTTGAAACAAATTTTGCAGAAAACTTAACCGAACTACTTTTGACATTTGTCGCAAAATAGAATTTTTGTAACTGTTTGAATGTTGGGTAAGTAACGAATAAGTAAAGTATCTTATGAGTATTGACCGGCATTGTCTAACACTGAGATGAATATTTAGAACAATCTAGTGCACTAGCTACACGTTGTTAGAGCAGCATAGCTTTATTTATTTACATTTGTTACTAGCAACATAATTTTTTAGCTAAAATATGTCCACTGGGGCAAGCACAACTATTGCGGCGGAGAGCGTCAACCAAATGGAACCAGCGCCCGCACCGGCGGCAGACCAGCAGGAGCCCATCTTCAAAGACATCAATGCCGAACAGACAGTGGAATTGGTGGAGATCGAATCCGCCTGCATGAACTGCTTTAAGACGGGGATCACTCGGCTGCTGCCCACGAAGATACCCTTCTTCCGGGAGGTGGTGCTGATGTCATTCAAATGTGAGCACTGCGGCCACACGAACAACGAAATGCAATCGGCGTCCGAAATACAAAAGCATGGAGTACGCATCGAACTGAAAGTGCTTAAGGAATCGGATCTGAATCGTCGTGTTGTGCGGTCCGACAATTCCAGTATCAGCATACCGGAAGTGGAGCTGGAGATACCAGTGCAATCGCAAAAGGGTGAGGTGACCACCATTGAGGGCATCATTGAGCGCACCATAACGGGTCTGTCGCAGGATCAGGAGAAACGGCGGATTGATCATCCCACGGAGGCCGAGTCCATCGATGCCTTCATCGATCGCTTGCGGGATCTGAAGCTGGTGAAGAAACCTTTCCGGGTGCTGCTCGAGGACATCTCTGGCAACAGTTTCATTGAGAATCCTTTGGCGCCCGCCAGCGATCCACAGCTGAAAACGAGCCACTTTACGCGGTCATCCGCACAAAACGAACAACTCGGTGAGTCGGCGAGCATAATTGAGGCGTGCCATGTGTAATCAAATATATTTGTGGGTGCTCCTGCAGGCCTCTATGAGCAGAATCACGAGGATCAGAATCTATTGAAGCCCATTGCCGAAGACTCGTGGCCCATTGAGAATCTGCACGGGGAGGTGCTGCAGTTCGTCACGAACTGTCCCAACTGCAAGGCGCCGTGCGAGACGAACATGAAGCTGACCAATATACCGCACTTCAAGGAGGTGGTCATCATGGCCACCGTCTGCTCGAAATGCGGCCACAAGACGAACGAGGTGAAGTCCGGCGGTGGCATTGAGCCGGAGGGAGTGCGATTCAAGGTGCGCATCGAAAGCAAAGAGGATTTAACGCGCGATGTCCTCAAATCGGAAACGTGCAGCTTGTCCATACCCGAACTGGACCTGGACGTGGGTCCCAATGCCCTCTGCGGTCGCTTTACAACCGTCGAGGGCCTGCTGGTGGCCATGCGGGATCAACTGGATGGCACCTTGTTTCACGACTCGGCCGATGAGCCGTCCAAGAATCAACTGGACCGCTTCCTAACCACCTTCGATAAGGTCATCAAATTGGAGCAAGTAATCACACTTGTGCTGGAGGATCCGGCTGGCAATACCTATGTCCAATCGCTCACGGACGACGATGAGCCGGATGCCAAGCTCACGGTGGAGAGATATGAGCGCAGCTACGAGGACAACGAGGAGCTCGGGCTGAACGACATGAAAACTGAAAACTATGAGCAGAATGCGTGATAGTAACGCCTTTCTGTATATACATATATCTATGAAATAACATGCATTTAACAATTGTAAAATTTAACAATTGAATTGTAACATGTAAAGTAGTATGGGTAAAGATTGTTTATTAAAAGCCCACGAACATATTTAGCAAATATACTATTGTTTTGTCAGTGAATATTTTTATTTATATTGAATAATTTGGGGTAATTGTTGACTAAACATTTTCTGTATGTTTTATATAATTTATATTTTTTCAGCAAAAATTTAACACAGATTTAAAATATATTGAGTTACTCGGTTTTCGCAACGTAGCGATATTCAATGCGTTATTGATGCCGTAATAATATTTATTAAACATTTTTTAATATAAATTTTAAATAACGTAATAATTGATGATCCAACAGTTACATACTCATATTTTGCAACCCAAATTTACAAGTATTTAAATAATGCGCCATAAATATACATATATCTACTGATTGGATTACTATCGTGAGCTACTCGGACTTTGCAGCGTAACGATATTCAAACGTATCGATTGCGTATTGATTGTTAAAAGCCCACAACAATATTTAGCGAATAAACCACTGCTTTTTTTATTTAACATTTCTTAAGAGAAATTGTAATCATTTTTGACCCAATAAGTATACCCTATTTATTTATTTATTCACTTTACACGTATTCACCGACGTTTAAATAGTGCGCCAAATATATATCGCTATTGATGCGATTATTGTCGTGAGTTACTCGAGCTTCGCAGCGTCACGATAACCCATTCATTATCAACACTGGCATCTCCAGCTGATCGAAGCAATCGAAATCGTTTGTGGCACTGGCTGTGGCACCGACACTTCCAATTTAATTCATCTTTTTACTTTGTTATTTGGCTAAAAAGTGCATAAAATGCTCTCGAATTGCACCGCAAAGACGCTGGCCGCTGTCGTAAGTAATTCGCTGTGCAACACAATGGCAGTGCTGGCATGCAAGTGCCAATTACCAGCGACAAGTTATGTAATTTTTTTGCACACAAACAAACAATAACAATATATTGTATTTGCAGCGCGGCAGCCTGCGCGCCATTGCCACCAGCAGTGCCCAGCGCAGCGACAATCTGTTCGTGCATCGCGACACACCCGAGGATAATCCCAACATACCCTTCGAGTTCAGTGCCGAGAACAAGAAGCGCGTGGAAGCCATACTAAGCATCTATCCAGAGGGTCACAAACGTGGCGCAATGATACCGCTGCTCGATCTGGCACAGCGGCAGTATGGCTGGCTGCCCATATCCGCCATGCACAAGGTGGCCGAGATACTGTCGCTGCCCAACATGCGCGTCTACGAGGTGGCCACCTTCTACACAATGTTTATGCGCAAGCCAACGGGCAAATATCATATTCAGGTGTGCACCACAACGCCCTGCTGGCTGCGCGGCTCCGACGAGATTCTGGAGACGTGCAAGAAGCAGCTGGGCATCGGCGTCGGCGACACCACCAAGGACAACAAGTTCACCATCTCCGAGGTGGAGTGCCTGGGCGCCTGCGTCAATGCGCCCATGGTGTCCATCAACGATGATTACTATGTGAGTGACAAATGAATTAATGTATATTAGATATTAAATATATTTAGCTCTTAACTAATGTCACACTCCATGATGCAGGAGGATCTGACCGGCAAGGATATGCAGGAGATTCTGAGCGATCTTAAAGCTGATAAGATCTCGCCACCCGGACCACGCAACGGACGCTTCGCCAGCGAACCCAAAGGCGAACCCACCTCGCTATCCGAGGAGCCAAAGGGTCCAGGCTTTGGCTTACAAGCGGGTCTCTAAGCCCCGCACAACTGTTAAGCATAAAATTTAACTCGTTTTTTTTCTGTGCAACACGTGCAACATCCAACAACAACAACAACAAAATATAGCTACAAATACAGATTGTCTGATGGCAGTTGAAATGCAATAAACCCAAAGCAAATGGAGTTTGATAACTATAATTTATTTATTATGCAGATAGAAAGTATACAATATATATATATGTTCTATTTAAGATCTGACTTTAAGCGATAGCTTTGTTATATATGCAGATGTATGTCTTAGAACACCAATTGAAGCAGAATTTGGAATTCAGTGCTCTAAATATATATAGTATGTATATATATATATATGAAAGCTATAACTACTTCTGTTTTGGAGCTAGAGTCTAATTAAATTATTTTGATCTTCGGCAAATATTGTTTAAAAATTCAGAAAACAACTATATTTGCCATTGTTTGTGACCTGAAATTTAGATGAATGCAGTATTGACCAGCTCAGCTAGACTATTTAGGATTTTAGGGTCTATAGCTGTCTTTCGACCAAGCACGAGTATTACTAGCCTGACTAACAACTTTATCAGTTTCCTATAGGTCTATTTTTATGCTTATGTCTGTTCAGCTACTTATATTTTTCTAGTAGCATTAGAGGAAATTTTAGGTAATATTTTTTACACTAACTGTTGAATTTATTGCTGTACTTTATTCTGGACGCGATGTATATATCTATGGTCTATAGCTGTCTATATCTATGGGCTATAGCTGTCCATATCTATGGTCCATAGTTGTCTATATCTGGGGTCAATATCTGTATAAATCTGTGATCTATAGCTACTCATATCTGAAGCATATATTGTAATTGTCCATGTCTATGCCCGATGGCTGTATATATATATGTTCTATAGTATAGAGGAGTATAGAGTCGATACATGCTCTTGGACCATATTGGAGTATTATGCAGTCTGGTACGTCCGACCCATTCTTATCTGTTGCCTGTCACGAGGTGCATTAGTTTTCCTCAGACATATCCAATTCTGAGTGCAACAAAGCTATAGTCCAATAGCAAGTCTTGTTACACTTTCTCAATTAGATCCAATTGGAAAGTAGCGATGGTTTTTCCTCTAAATCGTAGCAAGTGCATAGGCAACACTAGGCCTAGTATTTAATTAATCTTCTTATCGAACACTGATTCGTCAAGTCGACAGCCTCCATCCTCCATTGTCAGCTTCATCGATAAGCTAAGTGACATTCACTCAACATCCTGCCTCATTCGTAAGGAGTTCGTCTAAGCGAAAACAACCTAAAAGTGTCTCGAAGTTTTTTTCAACAACAACCAAAAAAAGGGAAAACCATGTCCGAGCTTAATGTTGATATTATCATGTGAGTAAATATATTTAAAGTGAATTCATATATTGGTGGTTGCTCTATAAATTATTCTTTTTCAAGTAATTTGGATTCCGATGAAGACAATGAACGTAAGTCATTTTCCAGACTTTTCTTAAATTTTAGTTTTCAGTTGATTGCTTAATTTATATTTTATATTATATATTATATGGAAAACTTAAAGGAAAGTTTACTTAAATTTAGTTTACGACGATAAGACAGTATAAAGTGGGAATCATTTTTTTTTTTCATAACCTTAAATCTGAGAAGACATTTTTTTAAATTTTGTATAGGCAATCGCTTTCACGTACTAAGACAATTTTACGTGCCAGGCCTTTGATCAGGTTTAATGCTTTAACCACTTGAGCTAATCGTTTTAAAACTGTTATTCAATTTCAATTACTACTCGGGATTCGATGCTGTACGTTTTTCATTTCCTTTGTTTTCTTTCTTTCTATAGCGTTTGATTTGTCGTTATTTGTCGTCATGTATTTCGTATTGATGAACTACATGTCGCGTTCTCCTATTCCTCGCCATAGAAAACGCTGCAGTGCGAGAGGGACAGCAGGTGTGACATGAAATAAGTGCAAAAAAGCAGTTCGTTAGTGTGTGTGTGTGAAAGTAGTGGAGAGGAAGAAGAGGGAGAGCAAAAGCTAGAGCTGTCTCATCTTACTGATTTTTGGCTGTGCCTCGTTTCGTTTGCGCTTTGTTTTTTTTTCGGCGATTTTCCGCAATTGTTTTGCATCCATGTTGCTCTTCTTGAACTCCTCAATTATGCCATCGTAATATGTATTCGATTCGGGCTCCAAGGTGTCCTCAGCCCGGCAGCCCTTCCAGCGTATGCCGTGCTCAACATCATGAGCCAAGTCCAATATGCGTTTCACTGTCTACTCCTTATCCGGATCGTTTGACCCACTCTTGGCCGCTGCCAGCGACTTCCTGCCTAGTCCGACGTACTTCTTACTGTTATTCTGAAAACAATATCTGAAAGTCAATGACAAGAATATATGTAGTGTGCACCAAGCATAACCGTTACCTTTTTGTGATATTCCACGATGTCGTCGGCCTCGACAGTATCGTCATATTTGTTAGCTGGTCTATATATATGCTAGAAGACTATAGGGTCGATACCTCCATTTACATCTTGATGGAGTATTATGCAGTCTGGTACGTTGCCTGTTGTCTGTCTCTTGGTGTCCTCAGACATCTAATTCCAAGCTCACTGTCTCAGCAAAGCCCTACATCAATAGGAATTCTAGTTGTTACACCTTCTCAATTAGATCCAATTGGAAATTAGCGATGGTTTTCTCTAAATGGCATCAAGTGCATAGGCAACACTAGGCCTAGTATTTAATTAATCCTATCGAACACTGATTCGTCAAGTCGACAGCCTCCATCCTCCATTGTCAGCTTCATCGATAAGCTAAACGACATTCACTCAACATCCTGCCTCATTCGTGAGGAGTTCGTCTAAGCGAAAACAACCTAAAATTTTGCTAAAGTTTTTCTCAACAAAAAAAAAGTGAAAACCATGTCCGACAATAATTGTGATGTGCCCATGTGAGTAAATATATTTAAAGTGAATTCATATATTAGTGGTTGCTCTATAAATTATTCTTTTTCAAGTAATTTGGGCGCCGCTGAAGACAATGAACGTAAGTCATTTTCCAGACTTTTCTTAAATTTTAGTTCTCAGTTTATTGCTTGATTTATATTTTATATTATTATTTGTGTGATTTATAGAAAACTAAAAGGAAAGTTTACTTTAATTTAGTTCACTACGATAAAATAGTATAAAGAAGGAATTTTTTTTCATAGCCTAAAATCAAAAAATTTTTTTACGTTTTACGTTTTTACGTACTCGGACAATTTAGGAAAGTGCCTGGCCTTCGATCAGGTTTAATGCTTTAGCAACTTGAGCTAATCGCTCTAAAGCTGTTATTCAATTTCAATTACCATTCCGGATTCGATGCTGCACGTTTTTAATTTTTTTCGTTTTCTTTCTTTCTGTTGCCGTTATTTGTCGTCATGTGTTTCGTATTGATGAGCTACATGTCGCGCTCTCCAATTCCTCGCCATAGAAAACGCTGCAGTGTGAGAGGGACAGCAGGTGTGACATGAAATAAGTGCAAAAAAGCAGTTCGTTAGTGTGTGTGTGTGTGTGTGTGTGTGTGAAAGTAGTGGAGAGGAAGAAGAGGGAGAACAAAAGCTAGAGCTGTCTCATCTTACTGTTTCCTTGCTGCAGCTCGCTTCGAGGAGCGCTCGATTTGATTTTGGTTTTCTTTTCTGGGCGATTCTCGCAATTGTTTTGCATCCATGTTGTTCTCTTTCAGGCTCTCCTTGAATCCCTCAATTAGGCCATTGCAGTATAGATTCGATGCGGGTTCCCAGGTGTTATTTTTAGCCCCAAAGCCCCTCCAGCGTATGCGATGCTTGCTCATCATCATGGGCCAAGTCCAATATGCGTTCCACTGTCCACTTCTTTGATTGACCCACTCTTGTCCACTGCCGGCGACTTCTTGCCTGCTCCGGCGTCCGGCTTGTTGTTATTCTGAAAATGAAATCTGAAAGTCAGTGACATAAAAATATAATGTGTGCCAAGCACAACCTTTACCTTTCTGTGATATTCCACGATGAGGTCGCCGGCCTCGACAGTATCGTCAAATTTGTTTTTCTATTTCTATATCTGTCTATATATATATATGTATATAGTGGTCTCCTGGTGCATATGTATTCCTCAGGCAATCCTATTCTGAGTACAGCAAAGCCACAAACCAATAGAAATTCTAGTTGTTACATTTTCTGAATGGGATCCAATTGGAAATTAGCGATGGTTTCCTTTAAATGGTAGCACGTGTGTAGGCAACACTAGGCCTAGTATTTAATTAATATCTTTATCGAACACTGATTAGTTTGTCAAATTGACATCCAGATCCTCCATTGTCAGCTTCATCGATAAGCTAAGTGACATTCACTCAACATCCTGCCTCATTCGTGAGGAGTTCGTCTAAGCGAAAACAACCTAAAATTTTGCTAAAGTTTTTCTCAACAAAAAAAAAGTGAAAACCATGTCCGACAATAATTGTGATGTGCCCATGTGAGTAAATATATTTAAAGTGAATTAATATATTGGTGGTTGCTCTATAAACTATTCTTTTTCAAGTAATTTGGGCGCCGCTGAAGACAATGAACGTAAGTCATGTTCCAGAATTTTCTTAAATTTTAGTTCTCAGTTTATTGCTTGATTTTTTAAAATATTATTATTTGTGTGATTTATAGAAAACTAAAAGGAAAGTTTACTTTAATTTAGTTCACTACGATAAAATAGTATAAAGAAGGAATTTTTTTTCATAGCCTAAAATCAAAAAATTTTTTTACGTTTTACGTTTTTACGTACTCGGACAATTTAGGAAAGTGCCTGGCCTTCGATCAGGTTTAATGCTTTAGCAACTTGAGCTAATCGCTTTAAAGCTATTATTCAATTTCAATTACCATTCCGTATTCGATGCTGCACGTTTTTAATTTCTTTCGTTTTCTTTCTTTCCGTTATTTTTATTTTGTTGCTATTTGTCATGTATTTCGTATTGATGAACTACATGTCGCGTTCTCCAATTCCTCGCCATAGAAAACGCTGCAGTGCGAGAGGGACAGCAGGTGTGACATGAAATAAGTGCAAAAAAGCAGTTCGTTAGTGTTTGTGTGTGAAAGTAGTGGAGAGAAAGAAGAGAGAGAGCAAAAGCAAGAGCTGTCTCATCTTACTGATTTTTGGCTGCGCCTCGTTTCGTTTGCGCTTTGTTTTTTTTCGGCGATTTCCGCAATTGTTTTGCATCCACGTTGCGCTGCTCCTTCAGGCTCATCTTGAACTCCTCAATTAGGCCATCGCAATATGTATTCGATTCGGGCTCCAAGGTGTCCTCAGCCCGGCAGCCCTTCCAGCGTATGCCGTGCTCAACATCATGAGCCAAGTCCAATATGCGTTTCACTATCCAGTCCTTATCCGGATCGTTTGACCCACTCTTGGCCGCTGCCGGCGACTTCCTGCCTAGTCCGACGCACTTCTTACATTTATTCTGAAAACAATATCTGAAAGTCAATGACAAGAATATATGTAGTGTGCACCAAGCATAACCGTTACCTTTTTGTAATATTCCACGATGAGGTCGTCGGCCTCGACAGTATCGTCATATTTGTTAGCTGGTCTATATATATGCTAGAGGACTATAGAGTCGATACCTCCATTTACACCATGATGGAGTATTATGCAGTCTGGTACGTTGCCTGTTGTCTGTCTCTTGGTGTCCTCAGACATCTAATTCCAAGCTCACTGTCTCAGCAAAGCCCTACATCAATAGGAATTCTAGTTGTTACACCTTCTCAATTAGATCCAATTGGAAATTAGCGATGGTTTTCTCTAAATGGCATCAAGTGCATAGGCAACACTAGGCCTAGTATTTAATTAATCCTATCGAACACTGATTCGTCAAGTCGACAGCCTCCATCCTCTATTGTCAGCTTCATCGATAAGCTAAGTGACATTCACTCAACATCCTGCCTCATTCGTGAGGAGTTTGTCTAAGCGAAAACAACCTAAAATTTTGCTAAAGTTTTTCTCAACAAAAAAAAAGTGAAAACCATGTCCGACAATAATTGTGATGTGCCCATGTGAGTAAATATATTTAAAGTGAATTCATATATTGGTGGTTGCTCTATAAATTATTCTTTTTCAAGTAATTTGGGCGCCGCTGAAGACAATGAACGTAAGTCATGTTCCAGAATTTTCTAAAATTTTAGTTCTCAGTTTATTGCTTGATTTATATTTTATATTATTATTTGTGTGATTTATAGAAAACTAAAAGGAAAGTTTACTTTAATTTAGTTCACTACGATAAAATAGTATAAAGAAGGAATCTTTTTTTTTCATAGCCTAAAATCAAAAAATTTTTTTACGTTTTACGTTTTTACGTACTCGGACAATTTAGGAAAGTGCCTGGCCTTCGATCAGGTTTAATGCTTTAGCAACTTGAGCTAATCGCTTTAAAGCTATTATTCAATTTCAATTACCATTCCGTATTCGATGCTGCACGTTTTTAATTTCTTTCGTTTTCTTTCTTTCCGTTATTTTTATTTTGTTGCCATTTGTCGTCATGTGTTTCGTATTGATGAGTTACATGTCGCGCTCTCCAATTCCTCGCCATAGAAAACGCTGCAGTGTGAGAGGGACAGCAGGTGTGACATGAAATAAGTGCATAAAAGCAGTTCGTTAGTGTGTGTGTGTGAAAGTAGTGGAGAGGAAGAAGAGGGAGAGCAAAAGCAAGAGCTGTCTCATCTTACTGTTTCCTTGCTGCAGCTCGCTTCGAGGAGCGCTCGATTTGATTTTGGTTTTCTTTCCTGGGCTATTCTCGCAATTGTTTTGCATCCATGTTGTTCTCTTTCAGGCTCTCCTTGAACTCCTCAATTAGGCCATTGCAGTATAGATTCGATGCGGGTTCCCAGGTGTTATTTTTAGCCCCAAAGCCCCTCCAGCGTATGCGATGCTTGCTCATCATCATGGGCCAAGTCCAATATGCGTTCCACTGCCCACTTCTTTGATTGACCCACTCTTGGCCACTGCCGGCGACTTCTTGCCTGCTCCGGCGTCCGGCTTGTTGTTATTCTGAAAATGAAATCTGAAAGTCAGTGACATAAAAATATAATGTGTGCCAAGCACAACCGTTACCTTTTTGTGATATTCCACGATGAGGTCGCCGGCCTCGACAGTATCGTCAAATTTGTTTTTCTATTTCTATATCTGTCTATATATATATATGTATATAGTGGTCTCCTGGTGCATATGTATTCCTCAGGCAATCCTATTCTGAGTACAGCAAAGCCACAAACCAATAGAAATTCTAGTTGTTACATTTTCTGAATTGGATCCAATTGGAAATTAGCGATGGTTTCCTTTAAATGGTAGCACGTGTGTAGGCAACACTAGGCCTAGTATTTAATTAATATCTTTATCGAACACTGATTAGTTTGTCAAATTGACATCCAGATCCGCCATTGCTGCTTCATCGATAAGCTAAGTGACATTCACTCAACATCCTGCCTCATTCGTGAGGAGTTCGTCTAAGCGGAAACAACCTAAAATTTTGCTAAAGTTTTTCTCAACAAAAAAAAAGTGAAAACCATGTCCGACAATAATTGTGATGTGCCCATGTGAGTAAATATATTTAAAGTGAATTCATATATTGGTGGTTGCTCTATAAATTATTCTTTTTCAAGTAATTTGGGCGCCGCTGAAGACAATGAACGTAAGTCATGTTCCAGAATTTTCTTAAATTTTAGTTTTCAGTTTGGTTGTTTGATTTATATTTTATATTCTTATTTATTTGTTTAATGGAAAACTTAAAGGAAAGTTTACTTTAATTTAGTTTACTACGATAAAACAGTATAAAGAGGGAATCATTTTTTTTTTCTTTTTTTTTTTTCATAACCTCAAATCTTAGAAGAAAATTTTTTTTTCTATTTTTTTTTTATTTGATGGTTAATGGTTTTCACGTACTTACGACAATTTAGACTCTTAAGAACTAGGAGCGTGCCATACCTTCGATCAGGTTTCACGCTTCATCAACTTAAGCTATTCGCTTTAAAACTGTTATTCAATTTCAATTACTATTTCGGATTCGATACTGCACTTTTTTCACTTCATTTTTTCTCATTTTCTTTCATTTTGTTGTTTTTGTTTTGTTGTTATTTGTCGTCATATATTTCGTATTGAACTACAAGTCCCGCTCTCCTATTCCTCGCCATAGAAAACGCTGCGAGTGCGAGAGGGACAGCAGGTGTGACATGAAACGAATGCAAAAGAGACACACTAGTCAGAAGGAGAGAGAGGAGGAAGAAGGAGAGGGACACAAAGTGCAAGAGCAAGAGCTGTCTCATCTTACCGATTCTTGGCTGCTGCTCGCTTCGAGGAGCGCTCGATTCGATTGTGTAAATTGGAGCGTGGAATTGTCTCGTTGACCAAGCGCTTCGTTTTCTTCGGTGATTCCCGCAACTGTTTCGCATCCACGTTGCGCTCCTCCTTCAGGCTCTTCTTGAACTTCTCGATGAGGCCTTCGCAGGATAGATTCGATTCGGGCTCCCAGGTGTCCTCCTTGGCCCCGAAGCCCTTCCAGCGTATGCGATACAGCACGCCGTGCTCATCATCGTGGGCCGAGTCCAATATGCGTTCGACTGCCCACTCCTTATCCGGATCGCTGGACACACTCTTGCTGCTTGGCTTCCGGCCACGTACGCCCTTGGCCGCTGCCGGCGACTTCTTGCCAGCTCCGGCGTTCTTCTTGCTATTCTGAAAGTGAAATCTGAATGTCAATGACATAAAAAGAGGGCGTGCCCCAAGCATAGCCCTTACCTTTTTGCGGTATTCCTCGATTAGGTCGTCGCAATTCAGCTCGGCCTCCGGTTCCCAGCTGTCGTCCTCCTTGCCGTAACCCTTCCAGCGCACCAGGAAGAAGGACTCGCCGTTCTTCGACTTGTGGCCCACAATCGCCTCCACCTGTAATGCAAACGAATATAATATTTAACCTTTAGGTATGTATTGTAGCCGTGTGCAAACCTCGAATTCCTTAGCGACATCATCACCATCATCGTCGGCATTAGCGTCGTCGTCGTCATTGTCATTGTCATCATTATTGTCATCTGATTCGGCTTTGGTTGACGATTTTTTGCTTTTATTCTTTTCAGCAGCCGCTGCCTGCAGCGCTGCTTTGCCCTTCGCTTTGGGCGTCTTCTTCTGCTTCTTTCGGGGCGGTCCACTCGAGCTGGACGCCTTGCTGCCATTTAGTGGCAGATCATCGCTCTCGTCCGTGTCGCTGTCGTCGATGGTGATCTTTGTTGACGCCACGGACGCCCGCTGTTTCTTTGAGCCACTCTCCTGCTTATCGTTGACAATTTCGGAGTCATCATCATCGCTTGAACTGTTGGCTCCATTTTTCGGATTTTCATCGCTGTCGGAGCAAGCGGCTGATTTCTTTTTGCTTATTTCCGAGAGTTCTGCTAATTTTTTTTTGCCCAGCTTAACCATTGCTCGTGTTGATTTCGCTTTTCTTTTTTTTTTGTGATGTGTTGAAAAGAATGTTTGCACTTTTTGCCGCGAAAAAAAAAACAACACTTATTTATATATCCACCGTCGCGACTGAGGCGACTGTACACTAGGGGTGAGATAACCAGCAATACACTCTTGACGATATTCGCTGCCGATATACGGCTATATGTGTATGTATATATATGCAACAACAAGATTTTCACAACTATAATATAGTTATATTTAAATTTTTCATTTTTATACAATTGTTGTGTATATAATTATAAAAAAAATATTTTTAGCAGTATCGTCAAATTTGCAATCTGTTCATCGATAGTTAAAAACGGCTGTTGGGTATTTTTTTCATATTACCACACTGCACTTGTTTTTATTATCGATACCGATACTTAGCAATATATCGAGTCGCTCGGCACGTGTTGCCGCTGAACCCAAAACACAAACACATTTCGCTCATTTGGTTTTGTCCTAGGTAACGTCACCATGGTTGAAGTTGATGTTACTAAAACCACTACAACTTCAACTACTGCGGCAGTTGAGGGTAACCCCACTAGACCCAGATCTACTAGGGAGCGTAGATATCGTAGGAATTCCGTTGCCAACCAGAATTCCGTTGCCAACCAGCAGCCGACAGAGTCGACACCAACTGACTGGAATCAATTTAAAAAGGAGAAGAAGGAGCTCAAGTTGAAGCGCAAAGCCAACCGTGAGACCTTCGAAGTCTCCCAGGAGGTGAAGAAAATCTTCGAGCAGGTGAAATGGTAAGTATTCCATTTTAGATTCCAACAGAAAGACTCACATTTATATTTCTATTGCAGCCGCAAAACCAAGAATAAGGAACAATTAGTCGAACAAATGTATAAAATATTAGATGTCGGCGACACCATCTCCAAGGTGGCCAAGGCCCATGACACCGCCCGTGTGCTTCAGTGCATGCTAAAGCATGCGACACCAGAGCTGCGTGCCAAGATTTCGGATAAGTTGATGCCGCAGGCCGTGGAGATGTGCACCTCGAAGTATGCCCACTTCTGCGTTGAGCGCATGCTGAAGTACGGCTCGTTGGTGACCAAGAGCAAGGTGGTGGATGCTATCTATGGCAATGTGGTGCGTCTATCGGGCCATAAAATCGCCAGCAAGATCGTGGACTACATTTATTTGAATGGCAGTGACAAGCAGCGTCGCTATATGCGCCAAGAGTTCTACGGCGATCTGTACAAGTCGGCTAAGGATGACAATGTGAAGTGCCTGAAGGATACGTATGCCAACGCAGCCAATATGAAAGCCTCCATAATGGGCGCTGTGAAAGCCAATCTGGATTATATTACTAACAAAAACCTGATCGATAACTCACTGGTGCACGCAGTAATGCTCGAGTTCTTGCAGGCCACCGACGAGGAGAATTTGGAGGAAACTGTCACCTCGCTGATTGACTACATACCCCACATGCTGACCACCAAGGAAGGCACCGAGGCATCCATATTATGCTTCTATAACTCGACTTCGAAAACTCGTCGAGTGAGTCCAAGAGTTGCACTAGGAATGAATCTCTTTCAACCATATCTAACTAACATCATCTTCTCCCAATCTCTTAGTCCGTCATCAAGAAGATCAAGGAGCATCTGCTGAATATTTCCTTGCACGAGCATGGCCATGTCTTTCTGATCGCCCTGCTGAACGCCCTGGATGATACCAAGGCTATCAAGAAATCCATCTTTAATCCCTTGTATGGTGAACTGAAGACATTGGTCTCCAATCAATTCGGACGTCGTGTTGTCCAGTGGATGGTAGCACCTGGAGACAAATCCTGTTTCCATCCTAACTTCATTAGGACCATCGAGTTGGGCTTGAAATTCGGCAAGAAGGACAAAGAGGCGCGTCGTCAAGAGATCTTGAATCAGGTCGAGCAGCCCATTGCTCTAGCCATTGCAGAGGATCCTGCCTTCTGGCTGTCCAACAGTCACATTGGACTCGTCACTGCTGATATACTGAAGCACCGTAAGCATCGTAAATTATCCTTTGAATATATTCAATAACAATTCTCTCTCTCTCTCTCTCAGTTACTGGCGAGCATTATAAGAAAGCCGTCAAGGCTTTGGCTCCAGTGATTGCTGATGTCAATTGGCGCATTTCCGACGGTACCGCCGAGGGCAAAAAGAAGCCGAACGATGTCGAAGCCTACATATCCGAGGCAATTGAGCAGCACAAGCTTCAAAATAAGCTCAACTGTAACGTTCCACCGCCGGTCAGCTCAGATGAGGAGAGCGATGCCGAGGAGGAGAAGAAGAATGAGGAGAAGAATGAGGAGAAGAAGGAGGAGAAGAAGGAGCAGAAGAAGAAGGATAAGAAGAAGAAGGAGAAGATGAATGAGGAGAAGGAGGAGGAAGAGAAGAAAGAGGAGGAAGAGAAAAAGGAGGAGAAGAAGGAGGAGGAGGAGGAAGAGAAAAAGGAGGAGAAGAACGAGCAGGATGAGGATGAGGAAGGCCCTCCAGCCAAAAAGCCGAAAGAGGAAGAGAACCCGGCCGTCGAGGCAGAGACTCCACCCCCCGCCGAGGAGGAGAAGTTGCCAACTGTCCTTGGCATTGAGGATGCAGGCATGCACCATGTGCTCAAGAAGATCATCCGTAACGACCAGAGCCGCGACTCAACTCCATTTGGCACCGAGTTGTTCAAGCATCTCGATACCACTGTGGTAATTCAGATATTAATTCGAATTTGATCTATTCATTCA
This sequence comes from Drosophila hamatofila, assembly GCA_035045345.1. Classification (NCBI taxonomy): domain Eukaryota; kingdom Metazoa; phylum Arthropoda; class Insecta; order Diptera; family Drosophilidae; genus Drosophila; species Drosophila hamatofila. The sequence continues at coordinate 16,182,639 of JAWNPA010000039.1, read as the reverse complement.
ATTGCTAAATTATTTGTTATTCCATTTGCTTTAGATTAAATTCTGGCTGGGCATTAACCGCGCCTGCTTTGTGCTCGTCAAACTCGTGGAGGATTCGCCGGCCTTACTCGCCACATGCCGCATTTTGTTCAAGGAGGACGGACTGCCCGAAATTCTCGAGAATACACAGTCGGTGGGCGCCAAGGTGTTGAGCGACAAATTGAAGGAATCGAAGGAATTGGAGGAATTGAAGGATTCGGAGGAATCGGAGGAATTGAAGGAGTCGAAGGAATCGGAGGACTTGAAGCAATCGGAGGAATTGAAGAAATCCGAGGAATTGAAGGAATAGAAGGAATATATATATGCTTATATATGAAAGGAATAGATATATTATATATGCTATTGATTATTTTTAGTGAATGATAACAACAAATATTAAATAGAGTGTATTCATATGTAATTATATATGTATATACATAGATGTGTATGTATAAAAAGAAATATATATATATTTATGTGTATATATATATAAATATATGTGAATATTTAAATATAACAATATTTTATAAGCTTTTTTTTTATATCCATATTCTGTAAGTGAAAGCTTTCAATACATATCTTATATAGTGGGAATCGCATAGAAAGGCGAAATGTATATATGAAGGAAAGAAGTGGATTGGAACGGATTTTCAAGGCTGTCTAAAAGTTCTATGAAATAATTCAAATTGAACTTTTTAGAATTATGAAAATTGCATGAAAAAATTTTGTTTTAGTTAAAAAAAGAAAAAAGTTATAAGAAATATATATATATGAATGAAATGGATTGTCTAAAAATTCTATGAAGCAATTAAAATTTTTCTTTTTAAAACTATGATAATTGCATAAAAAGAATTTGTTTATAATGAAAGTTATAAAAACACATTTCGTATAGAAAGGTGAGATTTATATATGAAAAGATTAATATGATTTATATATAGATGCACTCTAAAATCCTTTAATAAAACTTATTGCTTAGAAGTTTCGAACTTCACAGAGAAGAACGATATTATGTATATTTTCTTATTTATTAACAAAGCAGAGAAGTTATTAGCAGAGGAAAAACTAACGATTTGTTGACTGGGATTCTAAGAGATATTTTGGGGCAATGCGAATACAAATACTCTATAAGAGTGTATTTTCATTCAAGCGCTTTAATTTCGTTTGATTTGTAATGAGTTAATGCCGTGTCCTCTATATGTGGTCCGTCGAATTCGCTCTATGATTTCCGTATAATGATGTGCAGGCCGGAGTCGGTGTCCACAATTTCCGATAATTGTCCCACCTTCAGGGCGAAGGCGGCCTTCTCGAAGGGCGCTTGCATTTGACCTAATTAAGGATGGGAATGGGTTAAGTGAGTTTTTCTATAAATGGAAAGCTCATTTGAGATTTACCCCGTCCAAATTTGCCCAGGTCACCGCCCCGCTTGGCCGAGCTGCAGTCGGAATAGGAGCGCGCCAGTTCCTCGAATGTCGCCTCATTGTTCACAATTTTGTTGCGATAGATCTCGAGCAGCATTTGGGCCTCTTCCTTGGTGCGTGTGATGTTCTCTTCGCGCCAGGAGCTGGGCCGTCGGCTGCCCTTGTGTTTGACCAGCAAATGGAGGCACTGCACCTCGTTGGGGGCATCGCCAGAGGAGCCATTGCCTCCGGATTTTTTTGCCGGTTCGGTGGGCTGGTCCCACTGGGACTCCTTTGTGTGCACGTTGAGATAATAGCTCATACCTGGGGAGCAGGCAAATATTTGCGTATTCATCAAAAATTTACCGGTTGCAAATGGAGTTTTTTGGAGGCATTTATATATAGGGATATTGTCCTTACCAGTTGAGCGGCTAGTGCGCTTTTCCCAGCCTTCGGGCAATTGTTCAGTTTCCGGCATCCTGCTATTTATTATATGTCCTAGATTCTGCTGAATAGCTAAATATATTCCAGCTTATGACAACTTAAAATGCACCGAGGGATAAACAGCAAATGCGATAAGATATCGTGAGCGATAACAACCCTCAATATTTTGCGGCGATATTTTGCAAGCAGATGAGGGTTGGAAGTTTTATGGATGCGGCCATTCGATGAGTATCGATACAGAGATCGTGATTTATACATGCTCTAAAATCTGTTCATTCATCTTATTTTATTAGTTTTATAATAATTATTTTATTTATCGATGTGCTCACATTCCTAATATCGATCCCAAAACAGACTCTGTTAGCTGAATGAAGGGCTGAAATGTTAATTGGATAGCAGAGCGGTTAACAGTCTGCGGTCTTGTGCTGCATTCATGGCATTTCCCTTTTAGTTGAGCGTGGTCACACTGTTTGCAGAGTGCAGTCACACTGGAAGCTCAGTTTATAAATTCAGCAAACATTAAAAACTCGAACGCCAAAGAAATCTAATTTGAAGATTGTGAATGATATTGTTTTTTGTTTTGTATTTTTTTTACCGTAGCCACAAACCCAATGCTACACGCGATAGTGCATTCAATGAAAATCCATTGCCGCTTTGCAAATAGCAGTTGAAAACTTACTCCAACCAGAAAACGAATTCTGTGTGTGTGTGTGTGTATGTATGTGTGTGCCAGTGTCTGCGGACAAACCGAAGAAGTGACGTTTACAGCAAATTAAAGTCGGTCTCGTCAAAATTTGAAGTGAAATTAAATAAAAACTCGACGTCGTCGTCGTCCAGCTAATTACAACTCTTTCATGGCAGTTTGATGCACGTCTGATTGGAACGACGACGTCGCTTCGCTCGTCGTCTTCGCCTGAAAAATTCGCCATCTTCGCTTAGAATACCAATAAGAAGCAATAACGGTGAGTGCTGCTGAAGCAGGTGTGTTTACTATTTACGCTCACATACATAGTGTATGTAGGTATACACACAGAGATAAATATATTATTTATATGTGTGTGTGTGTCTATAAAACGTCATCAAATAGCAACAAATAAAAACTTTCTCGTTATACTTCGCTTTTGCTCTCCTTTATAAATACATATATATTTAATTTTGTTGTTTGCCTCTTTTACTTTATTGGATTGTCTCTTTATTATAGCCCTATATTATTATCAAATAACAACAGCAGCAACAGCAACAACAACAACAAGTGCCAGCAGGCCACAGTTATTCCAATTGGAGAAAATTCTCTGCGTTTCGTTTACACTTTCATATGCCCATTTCCTACCACATCAGCTGCTTTGTTGTCTTGTTGTTGTAACCTTGTATCTTCCAATTCAAACTTCACAACGTCTGCTGCTGCTGCTGCTGCTCTCTTGCTCTCTCGCTCTATCTTTCTCTGTGCGCAGCGTTACCACCTTGCATGGGTGTCTCTGTACATGTACATGCACACATACAAACAGACATACGGACATACGTATAATGCATACATATGTATTTACCATACACCCATGCCCACATTTATACGCCTCGCGTGCGTATTGCTATAATTCTGTTTATTTATTTATGTTCATGCTTCACATAGAGCACGACCAGCAAATATATGCACAACTGTATGTATGTATGTATGTATGTATGTTTATGCATAATTTGTTTAGAAGTTGTTCAGCCTTTTGAGTGTGCCATCTATGTATGTATGTACTTATTGACATACATACATTTTGTTAGTGTGGGTGTATTGTTTTAATTTTGATTAATTTTTTATTTTCATTGTTGAAGCTGTTTTTTGAAGTATTTTGACCTTCTCCAAAAGCCGCGAAAATATGTTAAAAATGATTTACACTTGAAAAGTGAGCCACGTCCATTTATCTGTGTATGTGTGTGTATGAATTTATATGTATGTATGTATTTAAACTGCCATTTGTTAATGTTTAGCTGAAAACAAATAGACAAAAAATAAACATGCATACATTCGTATGCCTGTGTATCTGTATGAATGCTCATAATTGCCTTCACTCTTCCGTCCCAGTGTCCGCTGCAAAAAACCGTTATGTAAAGTAAGCAACAATACAAAACAACAACAAAAGGCAAAAAAAAGGCACAACAACAATAGTGGCAACACCTACCCTCAGCTCCCTGTTGACGCTTGTTTTCAATCACTTTCAAAATGTTGTTTACAGTTTCGACTTCTGGCAACACTTGCAATTCAGCACATTTATACTAATGCATGTATGTGTGTGTGTTTAGGCAATCGCAACATCCAGATGAACGAGCATAAATGCATGCAATCATATGCATACATGTATTGTGTATGCGTGTATGTGTGTGTGTGTGTGTGTGTGTGTCATACATATTTCGGTACGTGCCGGCATTTAGGAGTTTACTTTTGATGAATTGCACTTCTCAAGCTATTTCCAGTTGTTGCTGTTTTTTTTTTGTGCGTTTTCGTCGTTTCTATCTTTGCCATATTGTTGTCGTTGTCGTAACACCGTTACAATTTTTTTTTGGTATTTTTTGGCCTCATTTCGAAGATCAATTTTTGTTGTTATTTCTGTGCATTTTATGGCGAAAGCTTTTCCCTCTCAGTCAACGCTGATGTTGAGACACATGTGTGTGTGTCAAAAGTGGGGAAAGAGACAGCGAGATTGAGTGCGGGACCTGTGGGGCTCATTTCCTAATTGCTTTTGCTGCTGTTGATTCAGCTTGTTTTTTGTTGCACGCATGTGTGTGTGTGTGCTATTTTTTTTTTTTTTTGCAAGTTTACAATAGTTTGTTATTTTGTCTTTGTTTTTTTTTTTGTTTTTTTTTTTTTAGCAGAAATTAGTCTAAGCCTTGTTTATGCGTTGTCCATGGTTCACAGTGCCGCCCCCATTAAAATGATTAATGCAAACATCTGTACGCACAGTTGCCTTGTCACTCTCTCTCTCTCTATCTCTCACTCTCTCTTCTCACTGGAAGCGATAAAACATGATTGTATACAAATAGAATTGAAGCAGCGCGTGCTTTTGCTCTACTGCCAGATGATTAAGCGATCGCTGCAAGCGTGTCTGTCTGTCGCTTGTCTCTGCATCTGCCTTCATTCTATTCGCTATCAATTTCCACTTGTTTCAGGCACACACACACAGAGAGAGAGAGAGAGAGAAAGAAGAAATCGAAGTGTGTGCGTGTGTGTGTGTGCACCGTTATGACTTACCCTCTCTATTTGCTATCAAATTCTATATAGCCGATACGCAACTCATTAGCCGAAAAACAATTTGAAACGATTTCGTTTTGTTGTTGTTTCGAGTGCTTTTATGCATTACGTTTGCCCAAACATCAACGTAATTATCAATTACATAAATATATCCTGGCGTTGCCACTTAGCATAAGAATTAGTGCTGCCATTTTTTTCTAGAGCACAAAGAGCTAGATCTAGCTGGAAAATCGAGCCAAAAAAGCTGAATCGTGATTTTAACACATTTATTCAAATGTATTGGCTTTTGTACATATGTATATCTTTTTTTTTTTTTTTTGTTTTTGGCTCGATTTCACTTAATTCTGTAATTTCTATAGATAGTTTGGTAATTTTGCATTGCAATACTCAAATTTGATAAAATCCACAAAATTAAGAAAAAAGAAAAAAATCCAAAAATAAAAAAGCTGTTAAAAAGCTTTTAGGATTTTCAAAAAAGGTAGAATTCCCGCTTTCCGCTGTTTTCACATATTTCCCGAAATTCGACTTTTAAGACAGCCAGATCTGACGGGAAAAAAGCTGAAATAGCATCAGTGATAAAAATAGATGAAAATCTCAAATAACAGTTACAGTTACAAAGCACAGACGTTTTTTGGGGCTTGGCAGCGGTTCATTGTAAAGGATATGGGAGGGGCAGACGGGGGTCAGGTGCGGCAAAATGAAATTATGCTAATGTGTGGCTGCCTCAAACCATCGGGTCAGGTCAGGTGGGGCGTGGTCTCTGCAAACGAGACCTGAGCTGACGTCGCAACCACCCAACCTCCTGCATCTTTTAGTTGGTTTTTAATTAGGTTAAAACGCTTAGAATGTAAGTGAGACGCTCCTAGACAGGATTAAAATTTCACATATCTCTCACTTGCAGCACTCTCTCTTTTTCCTTTCTCTCTCTCTCTCTCTCTCTCTCTCTCTCTCTCTCTCTCCGTAAGCATATGAACTTTCCAGTTATATATTGTCATTAAAAATGCCAAGTTGCAAATTGAAGAACCTGATATGCAAAATGTCAACGCAACAAAAATGCAGTATTCATCTCAAATTTTGGTTTTTAAATTTTTAAATCAAATATACTCAATGGTATGATACTATAAGGTACCCTGTATAAATGTTAAAAAGAATTAACTTTGTTGCTTAAATACTTTTATAAAATTTAGTGTATACAGCAGGACATTTTTATTTGTATTTTGTACTGCTAACAATAAATTAAGAAATATTTAAAAAAGAGTCTCTTAGATAATTTTTTTATATATAATTTTTAGTAAGTTTAGTAATCATCGACAAATGTTTCTTATTTAATTTTCGCATTTAATGCATTAAGAGTTAGTCCTGCAAGGATTCAAGAAAATTTTTATTATTTTAACTGTTATAAATAAAAAAAATAAAAAATAATAAAAACAAAAATATTTTATCTTAGATAGAAATTTGTAAATCATTAACAAAGATTTTCATTTATTCATAACGTTTTATGCATTTCGAGTTATTCTACAATCAATCAGAAAATTATTTATTAGTTTTACTATTATTATAAACAAATTAAATCTAAAATTATCTTAGTTAAACTTATACTAATCAATAGACACAAATTTTCACTTATTTACAAATTGAAAAGCAAATTAAAATTATCTTAGGTCAACAATGAATTTTTATTTAATAATAACATTTAAAAACTTTCAAGTGTTGGAATTTGTATTACTTTTACTATTTTTATAAAAATGTAAACAAATTAAAAATAATGTATTATCTTAGATATACCTTTTACTAATTATCAACAAAGAATTTTCATTTATTTTCAAATTATAGAAATGTAAACTAAAACTATTTTAGATAACTATTTGCTAATCATCAACAAAGAATTTTCATTTATTTCCGCTCACTTTCGCAACTTATATACCCTATACGTCATACGTGAGTTATATGAATTTAAACACACAAAAAAAAAACTGATTTTTGAAGCTTTGGCCAGCGGCCACTGCGGGCGCTGCTTCTGCTGCTGCTGCTGCTGCGGCTAGCAGGTTTCTGACTAATTCCCACACAATCCGCATGGCCCGTTACCCGTTCGCCCGTTTGCCCGTTTGCTTGTTCACCCGTTTGCCCAGCGTGTCTACCTACTCGACTGGGTGACGATGGCGAAAGAATGAAAATGCGGAGAATGCGGGAGGATGTGGAGAGCGAAGAGTGGAGACATATTTAGACAGAGTCGGCAAACAAATAAAATGCAATTTGTATAAACAATAAAAAGCAATAATGCCTGGCCAATACAATACAGTGACAAAAGCTATTTCCAGCTCTCTCTCTCTCTCTCTCCCTCTCCCTCGCTATCTCTGTGTGTGTGTCTAATTCTGTCTAACGGTTTACGAATGCTTTTATGCATGTATTACTTGACTGGCTCGAGTGGCCACTTGAAAACGCATCCGAAATGAATTTAAGACGGCGTTTTTTTTTAACATTTTAATTTTTTTTTGGTTTATTTCTTGGCCGCTGAACACACACAGACGCTCACACACACACACACTTGCATATGTATTTTATGAATGAATCAGAGTGGAAATAAGTAGGCAAGTGCATGCACTACACGCGCGTGCACACACACATACATTAAAATATGCATGTGTGTGGGTGAGCGCAAAATGTTGCCACTTGGTTGAAAAGTCTTACAAAAAAATAAAATATATATAAATAAACATTTATTTGTATATACCATACACCAACACGCTTTTTTCAGTTTATGCATCCACGACAATTAAATACATACATACACACATACATACACACATACATATAAACATGCATACACTTGCTAACAAACTACAGTAACGTATGCAGGCAGTTAATTATTGTCTACAATTTGTTGGTGCCATTAATTAGCAACTATTCATAGCATACACACACACACACACACAGACACACACATACATGTGCATGTATATGTGCTTTGTATACACATTAGCTTTTTTACAAATTAACAGCACTTAGCCTAAACGTATGCAGCACACTTTGTTGCTTGTCACAGTGGCGTCCGAAATAATTGGCTAGTTGGCAAATTAAAGCTGTAAGTAGCTAAATAAATAGCTACAAGTCTTACCCAGAATTGGCTGATTTAACATTAAATGGCATTTAGGTAAATGTGTTATTTATGACCAATTTTTTTTTTACTAAGATCGCATAATCTTATTCTCTCGCATTAAATCATTATCAAAAGCGAATTTAAATTGAAATTAAGTTGTTAACTAAATGGAGTCCAATATAAGTAGCGCACTCGACCATTGCCCCAGCTCTTTGATATCTCTTTAATAACAAATGTACGTATTGTTCACATACATATGCACACATATATACACGTATATATGTATATACGTAAATATATTTATGTAATGATTATAAAGATAGGCAAGTCCTATAGATTGCCAGCAAATCCCAGTACTTTTTTTTTATATTTCCAATCTGAACCATATAAAAGGCAATCTAATCGAAATTGCAGCTAATCAAAAGTTTTTATTGGCTAAAAGTTCAAAACAAAAATTGCCACCAAATAATTTCTATAAATATTTCAATTGACTATATATTTAATGCCTGGTTATATCCCATATTTATAAGATTAGTTGACATAAACCTTCAAAAACAATCAATCAAAAAAAAAAAAAAAAAAAAACGAAAAAAAAAGTTGGAACTGTTGACAGTTATCTAAATTGAACTAGTTTGTGTTGCGTGTGTGTTTGTCTGCTCTTATTAACATTATCTTGGCGATGTTATCGCATAGTTTACATTCTGTTATAATTGTTTGACAACACAAAACATGAATATGCTAAATTTTAATTGATTTTGTTAGCTATTGAAAATATCTATAATTAAATGACATTTAAATTATACTTTATAGAAAAAAAAAAAAAAAAACATTTGTTATGGAAATTGTAAAAATATTTATATACTATTTAAAATTGAAAAATAAGTCAATAAGCCAAGATTAGTGCACCAATGAAAAGTGTTAAACTGTTAGCTAACAGATGTTAATGAAAATGAAATGTTAATTGGAGCTTCAAATGTAAACCATAATAATGTTGTGTATATATAAATATATATTTTATATACACATCTATAACTATATATATATATAATTACAACTAGCTAGACGATATTCGTAGATATATATATCAGAAATATTCTTGTCTTGGATGCCCTTTTATTTGTATGTCATATTTGCGCTCTCTTTCTAATAATATTTAACAGTAGTAAAAAAAACCATTTATATGTATATAAAAAAAAACAGTCTTAACCGATATGTATATGTATATGTTTGTAAAATTAAAAATTGGAACTTGGAAAACCTGCTCATTGCCCTGTTGTGGTCATCACATTGATGAGGCCTGGGAATACCTCCGCCTGTATGGGCCCATAGTCCACACGCTCCCCATCGATGGTAAGGATGCCATGGGAGCCGGATGGCTCAATGCGAAACGCTCGCACCGGCACCACCTGTATGTGTGGATCCTGCTCCATGGGCAGATGTGTGCCGTTGTGCATGCCCAGCAGAAAGTTGAGCAACTGAGAACGTCCGACACCGGCTCGTATGATCACCAGGTAGATGAGGCCATCGTTGAGCCGGGACTCGGGCGCAAAGTAGCAATCGGATGCCAGGTGTGTGGTGTATGCCGCATGCACCATCACGAATTCGCCCTCCTCGTGCAGCCAGCCATCGGCGGCGGATAGCGGCATCTGTAGTCCAGGTATTTTGCTCACCGGCACCAGCTGATTGAACTCGGCATTGGCTGCCTCAATCCTTTGGCTCACATTCAGCCGGCTGCGATTCGAGCGCGAGCTATGACCCCCAATGGAATAGTAGGCCGTTCGCCTTGACACCGCCGAATGCCAGCTGTCCGCATTCTGGCGATAGATGGAACGATCCAGGGACAGAGCATCGGCAAACTGATCCAAGTCGGATTGATTATCACGCAGATGCACATCCTCGTCGTTGGGCAAGTCTTTGAATTCGCTAAAGGCTGCGGGCTGAGGCTCAGCCTGGTTATTGGCCAGCTCCACAGGTGTTTCTGGAGTTGGAGCTGGAGCTGGAGCTGCTGCTGCTGCTGCTGCTGGAGCTGGAGCTGCTGGTTGCTCTGCGGAGCTCTTTGCCGGCAAATAGAAGAGTTTACCCCGATAACAGCGCAGCGTGATGAGCCGCCGGATGGCCCAGAGAGTAAAGCGCTGAGCGCCAATCGAGCGCAGTCTTTCGCTCTCAATATCGATGTCGGCAATGAGGCCCCAGCCAATGGAGAGGAACGAATACATCACATAGTGTCTGTCCCGATGATTCAGCTCGACGCGCACCACATCCATGGGCGTGGCACGGCCGGCCACACAGATCAGCGTGGCATGGAGGATGGGCTTCGGTTCGTACGGCTCGTTGCAGTGATGGGCGATGCTTTTGGCCAGGCCGTTGCCGGAGCCGCAGGGTATGATGCCCAGGGGCAGTTCACGGCAGGCACGACGCCAGTCCATGCGACCCATCAGGCCGTTGAGCACCTCATAGAAGAGACCGTCGCCGGAGGCGACCACAATCCCCGAATAGCGTTCCATCAGATCCTTGCGCGAGCGCACAAACTCCTGAGCATAGTTGGGATGCGTTGTGATCTGCAGATCGTATTGGGCCTCCGCTTCGCGCAGCAGTGGAGCCACCTGCTTCTGGAACAGTTCGCGTCCCTTGCCCGATCCCGACTTGGGATTCAGTAAAATGAGCAGCTTCTTGCCCGCCGCCCTAGCCACTTGACCGGCGGCGCCCGAGCGCTGCTTGTGCTCCCGTATGGTGCGATGCCAGAGCCGAGCGGTGGCCAGATTCTCGGCATAGTCGTCGCTGGTGCGAAAACGTAGAATGCGCAACGTTTGCACCCGACGCAGCGGCTTCTCCTTCTTCAGATAGGCATAGATGTAGAGGTAGGCGCTGTTATCCGCCTCCTTGCGTTGCTGCATCCCCGCCTCCACGTCCGCGTCTGCGGCATCTGGATGCTGGTGCTCCTGCTGTCGCTCCTGCTGCTGCTGATTTCGTGTACTTTTACACGAGGTGAGGCCACCTCGGGCACGCTTCTTCAGCCGCTGGCCACAGCTGGAGCCGATGATGTCATCGATGCGTATCAGCTGCTCATTGATGTGATCGTTATCAGCCGTCTCCCGGCGCAAATAGACGCCATCTGGACAGAGCTTGACCACAATTTTGATGTTCTGCTTGCGTCGTCGATTCTCCACATAGAAAATGCCAATTAGCTCCTCCGTTGCTGCCTCAGCTGCACCAGCTGCACTAGCTGCACTAGCTGCCCCATTCAACTCGACGTCCACTCTAGACGCTTCCGTATGCAACGTCGGCTTCAGCGTCGATTCCGCCTCCGACTCTTGGCGCTCGGCTCGCTGTATTGGGTTGGCTGTCATGGCCGCCACACGCCTCCAAACTTTTGTGTTCGGTTACCTGCTGAATGAGACATGCAACAATAGCAATCAAGAGAGATATTAGTGGAGGCGGAAAGTAGGCGGATTGAACAACTTGTAAATACCCTAGGAAACAAAACTTGGGTAATCTGATTAATATTAACTTTGAGCTATCAATATATGCAAACGCAAATGGAATGATCTATATTAAGATCTATAGTGATATTAATTAAGAATTATCTATCTATCTTTACTAATAGAAATGGAATGATCTTCATTAAGATCTATTATGATTTATATTCTACTATGATCTATCTATACTACTGGAAATGGAATGATCTATATTAAGATTTTTTATGATCTTTATAAGGATCTATAATGATCTATGTTACGATCTGCATTGATTTATATTATGAATGAACTTCCTATCTACACAAATGAAGATGGAATGATCTATATTAAGATCTATAATGATCTTCATTAAGATCTATAGTGATCTATATAAGAATCTATAACGATCTATATTAAGAATGATCTATCTATGTTTACAAATGAAAATTGAATGATATTTATTTATAATGATCTATCTATCTATAACGATCTCGATCTTTAATAATAGAAATTGGCTCCAAGACTTCAAGTCCTAACTACAAATTATTGTTTATATCTGCGAACCATGGGAGAGCTATCTAAAAATAATGTATATTACTATGAATATGTGTATAGGTAGTTGATTTACCTTTAAATCAACTCAATTATCTGATAAAAGCCCGTAATCTTTGGAGCGACTATTATCAATTTCGTGGAAACGACTTGAGGAACCCATGAAATGAAATGAAAGAAAACGGAAAACAAATTGTGTTTGTAAAATATTGACACTTTAGCAACATTTGCGCTGCTATTGATGCATTTCTAATTAATGCTAATCGAACGCATAAACATTATACTATATCTGCCATTGGCATCTGACTGTAATGCCCCATTGCTGCAGTTGTAGGGTATTAAAAGCAGAAAGAGTGAGAGAGAGAGAAATAGAGAGAGATATATACATGGCTTTTGCCCTGCTTTGTTTGGCATTTGCCTTTGTGTTCACTTACTTAATTATTACCAGTTTTAACTGTTGTTGTTGCTATTGTTTTTTTTTTATAATTTGTTATTTTTCGTTAAAATTTATTTTTGTTTAATTTTGTTGTATTGTCTGTTTTTTGTTAGTCGCTGTTCGCTCCTGTGCGCTCGACTCCACGTATCTTCGCGTACTGAGCGAACTAACCTCATTTTTCGTATGGAACGAATGAGCTGGGGAGATTGGCGCTGTGCGATTTGATTTCACTTGCCTCGGACACACACACACACACACACACACACACACACGCACTTGCACACCTCTGTGTGTATGTGTGTGTTTTTAGTGTTTCGAAATCTAATCAACACGTATCGTTGTATCTTGTCGTATCGATGTTGTATGTATTATGTCTGGTTCATAACTGTATTGTCGTACATGTATGTAATGGCCGTTATAAATATTGTATGTATATATATATATACATATATCTAACTATGCATATTACTCGTCCTCTCTCTCTCTCTCTGTCTCTCTCTCTCTCTCTCTCTCTCTCTCTTTGAATGCGCTCCAAGTTTGATGGCATTGAACCGCATTTGCTAACTGACTTCGACTTTGAATTTTGTTTTGTTTGTTTGTTTTCTTTTTTTCGCAAATGCAATTTATATTAGAGGCAATTCCGCTCGTAACCCCTGCCACTTGGCCCACACACACCCGTACACACATAAACACGGACACACAATAATTTATAACCGTGTTTGCCGACACACAGTCATCTTTGACATTATCATCGTGTTGCATTTATTGTTTGGGACTCTGTTTTTTTTTTGTGTATTTTTTTTTTATTACTATTTGCGTGCAAATTTCAATGTACGTTTGCTATTTCCACTCGGCTGCACTTGCGGAAGTGTTTAAATTTTTGATTAATCTAAACATGACAAGTTTTGAGGCGTTTTAAATTAAATATAAAGAGGTAGCAAAAAAAAAAAGAGGTCAAGGCTCAAACGGTAGCTACCCTGTAAACGTGTTTTGCATACTAGGAAACTTAATAAATAGAAATTGATTGACGACAGGGGGTAAAGTCAATTGATTACAAATAAACATTGAAATCTATGAGACTGTTTTGAATGCCTGAGATTCGCAGAGCAGGGCGATATTTGCCTGGGGAAATTGCAGCTGTAAAGAATATGTTGGGCTAACTTGATGAGATCTTTTGTATACATATATGGATATGGAAGGATATATATGCATATGTAAATATGTAGTATACATATATATATATATATATATATATATATATATATATATATATATATATATATATATAGATGGTAATCTGAACTATGACATATTTATAGAAGTATCAAGCAAATGTTTTTTCCCATGTTATTCCTTGAGCCCATTAGAAATGGGAAATTTGGGTATAATGCTTTTGCTTTTTTCTGTTATACCCTAATACAAAATCGTAAATCAGGGTATAATAGTGTTATTTTTTTCTGTTATACCCCAACTCTACATATTAACTATAGGGTATAACAGCGCCCTATATCCCAAAACTGGACGATCCCAAGGCAGCAGAAATATAGACCCACCTCCTCCCTCCGCACTCACCGGCTGATAGTGTAAGCTCGATTCGTGTGGGTGGCACACAAGCCAGACGCTTGTCATACTGTTATACTGTTATAAGCGAATAGCATAGCCAGTACAAGATGTTTTCTTGTCCACATGCTCAATCATATGGCATATCGACATGCATGTACATGTAGTACATGTACTGACGTAATGCCTGTTTGTGGACAACTCTCGCTATTTTTGTTGTTGTTTTATAAATTTATACCTATATCGTTAAATTTGTGTATTTGTAAATCGATATCTAAATACATAAAAAATTCCTTTTATTTATTTTCTGTTTTTCCTTTGTTCAATGCAAGTTGATAAGAAACGCCGCTTGTTGTTGCCCTTGTTTTATTATTCCAGCTAGATAAATACCGTTTTTTATGAATCGGAATGGGGAGGCTTGCAATGGAGGTTCCTGTAGTGAGTGATTCAGAAATTCCTATCATGTGCTATGATGATACAAACCCAGTTACGTCCATCTAATCACCTAGATGGGGTCAGGTGGGGATTGAGCGGACGGCATGTGATAAAGGCTATAGCATTTTCTCACCTACATTTTCAGGGGGCCAGCGTCGAACAGGTGCTCCACATAGCTTATCGGGCGAGTGTTTGTTTTAAGGGACTCGTTCTCTTTACAGCCTGTGCCACACACAGTTAAGTGATAAGAGAAATGCTATGCTGATAACAGCTCAAGCGAAATGGCTTTAAAACTGGGGGCATACGCGAGGGCAGTTTGTAGAATTGTAACTAAGCGAATATGAAAACTTGGATAAAATAAAAACAAAGTTTTAGTTTATTTGCAATAATATATTTTATTTGAATTTTTTATATTGAGCATAAATGATTTTAAATGGAAGCTCTAAATAAATAAATAAATATATTTTAATTAAATAAATAAATATTTCTCATACAAAAAACTCTAAATAATAAATCTTTCAATCATCTGACTGTATAATACTCGTTCATGATCCGAAAACAGTTCATTATTCTTTTTGGTAATATGAATAATTTTTTTATTATATTTTTGGTCACTTGCTCAATCTTTAATACTATCCTATAAATTTACCACGACTCCAATGGGCGTTGCTATATACATAGATATCTATTCCTAATTTCGAGGCTCTGCAGCACCCTTAATAATAAAGAGTATTTCCCAGTTTGTAATGCCCCTAGTGGACGTATTGTCAAAATCTTTACATTTTATATGATTAGGGCGCCAACGAGTATATACTCCAAATTTAAATTATTTAGTTTTGATAGCGACAAAATAGTTTGCTATCCTAATAATAAATAAAAATATAAACAAATATACAATATATTATAATAATAAAAAATATATAATATAAAATTAATAATATAATATGTTATAATGTACTCTCTTCAACTCGTAAACGAGTTTTTTAATTAATTGAAAATATTTGTACTAAGAGGATATGTATATGTATTAAGAATTGATATTCGCAGCTTAAACTTTGTGAATGCAGAAAAATATAATATATACTATCTGTTTAAATATCGTGGCTATATAATTTACAGATTGATTCGCGCTTATTTGGCTAATAAAATTGACAGTATATAATACTATATATATAAATATATATTTATTTATTTAATATAATATGTATATATCTATATATATATATATATATATAGAGAGAGAGAGAGAGGGAGAGAGAAATAAAAATAATATATAACAAAAAATTGTAACTAATAATAGAATAAATAATAACAAATATAGAAGAATTAAGAATATCTTAATTTGCAGTTTAAACTTTCTGGGTGCATAGCATATATAATATATATTATGTGTGTAAATATCGTGGTTATATAATTTGCAGCTTGATTCGAGTTTATCTGCCCTTTAAAATTGATATGATATAATATACAAGAATAAATAATATATAATAATAAATATTAAAATATATCAAAATAAATAATAATATGAATAACAATAAATTTTTTTATAAATATATATTAATATACGCTCTTGGTAAAAGAGCATACAAAATATTTTAAAATACATACATATATATACGTATTAAGAAAATCGTCATTCGCAGTTTAAACTTTCTGGATGCATAACAATTTTAATATATATTATATTATCTGTGTAAATATCGTGGTTATATAATGTGCAGCTCGATTCGCGCTTATCTGAACATTAAAATTTACACCATATAATACAAGAATAAATAATAATATAATAAACAATATATAATATAAGATTTGATATATTCATTAATATTTATTGAGAAGATTCACATTTTAAACTTTCTGGGTGCATAGCAATTTTAATATATATAATATATGATATACATACATTATCTGCGTAAATATCGTGGTTATATAATTTGCAGCTCGATTCGCGCTTATCTGGCCATTACGGCCATTGACAATGCGGTCAGGGACGAGACGCGTCCGCAATCCGATCGCCCACTCGCCAGCCCCGTACGAGCCCCAAGTGTATCCGTTCGGGTGCAGCAGAAGGCAGAGTCGTTCAACTGAAATATTTAGATAATAATATGTGAGAGTGTAGACAGACATACATACATACAAATGTCTACATATGTCTACGTATGTATGTATGTATGTATATACAGTTGTCGATAGTAGGGTAGCCCAGACTGGTTTTTCTGTTTTGTTTTGATCCATTTCTTTTTTGGGGCCGCACGACTTATAAACAATACAAATACAAACTTTAGCTAAGTCGCAGCAGCAGCAGCACTTGTTTGCATTAAACGAAATGTGAGTGTGAATGTGAATGTGTGAATGTGTGAATGTGAATGTGTGAGTGTGAATGTGAATGTGGCTCACATATTGTGTTCCCCATTGCGGAGTCAGTTGTGGCTGACGTCTGTCAGTCTGGTGTTTCGATAAGTCTTTGCGCGCTTAAGTTGTCAATTCCATTCGCATCGAATATGAGCCACCTTTAAGACCCGAAAAGCCGAAAGATAACACCCACAATTACAATCATTATTATTACTTATCAAAATTACAATTGATTGCAGTGCGAAACGAGCTGCGACGATGAGCTGAGCTGAGCTTAGCTATGCATTCAGAGAGCTATCGTTGAGATCAGCCCACGGGGATAACTGCTCAAGGACCATCAGCAACCATCAGCAAACAGCAACAGCAACCTCATCTTTAGATCTGCCACAAAGAGAATTGAAGCAACAGCTAAAGAGTGAAAGAGAGGGAGACAGAGAGCGCTTGCTTCTTGCTGCTAGAGATTGGTTGTGTCAGCCGCGTCATATAGAAATGACACTGACCACAACGGCGACGCCACCGGAGAGCAACAAGAAAATGGAAGTGAATGCCGCAGCAGACGAGAATCTGCCCACATCTGAAATGGATCTGCTAGCCAAGCTGGAGGCTGCCAATAAGCTAATCGAAAGCGATGCCAAAAGTCTCAATTCGCTGCACTCAACGCACAGTCGCAAAAACTCGGACACGAGCCAAATAAGCCTGACATCAAGTAGGATTTGAATCTCTATACATTTATATACGTCGATATATGTCAGTTGTATATATTCAATGTGGATTTCTATCATTTTTGCAGGTGGCAATTCCGTTGCCGAGGAGGACATCTGGACGACATGGGCGTCCATACTGAACGATTGGGAAGGCGCACTGAAGCGCAAGAATCCTTGTGTACGTGAGCTGGTCCGTCGGGGTATTCCGCATCATTTTCGTGCCATCGTGTGGCAGCAGCTGAGCGGCGCTGCCGACGCTGATAAGAAACAGTATGCGGAGTATATTAAGGCGACGTCGGCGTGTGAGAAGGTGATACGACGTGATATAGCGCGCACCTATCCGGAGGTGGACTTCTTCAAGGAGAAGGACGGGCCCGGCCAGGAGGCGCTGTTCAATGTGATCAAAGCGTATTCGCTGCACGATCGTGAGGTGGGCTACTGTCAAGGATCGGGCTTCATTGTGGGCCTGCTGCTGATGCAGATGCCCGAGGAGGAGGCGTTCGCTGTGCTCGTGCAGATCATGCAACAGCATCGCATGCGGCACATGTTCAAGCCATCGATGTCGGAGCTGGGTCTGTGCATGTACCAGCTGGAGAATCTGGTGCAGGAGCAGATACCCGACATGCACTTACATTTCCAGCAGCAGGGCTTCCAGACGACCATGTACGCGTCCAGCTGGTTCCTAACGCTCTACACGACCACACTGAACGTGAACCTCAGCTGTCGCATCATGGATGTCTTCCTGAGCGAGGGCATGGAGTTCATTTTCAAGGTGGCGCTGGCTCTGCTGCTCACGGGCAAGGAGGCGCTGCTGTCCCTCGACATGGAGGCCATGCTGAAGTTCTTTCAGAAGGAGCTGCCCGGTCGCGTCGAGGCCGATCCGGAGGGCTTCTTCAACTTGGCCTACGCGCAGAAACTCAATACGAAGCGCATGAAGAAAATGGAGAAAGAGTATCAAGACTTGAAGAAGAAGGAACAGGAGGAGATGGTCGAGCTGCGACGGCTGCGCCGCGAGAATTGTCTGCTCAAGCAGCGCAACGAGCTGCTCGAGGCCGAGAGTGCCGAGCTGGCCGATCGTCTGGTGCGCGGTCAAGTCTCACGTGCCGAAGAGGAGGAGACCAGGTGCCTAAACTTAACTCTCCCTCTCTCTCTCTCCCTTCCTCCCTCTCTCTGCATATATTTGTGTAACTAATCTCATGCCTTTGTCCATTGCTTAGCTATGCCATTCAAACGGAGCTAATGCAGCTGCGCCGCTCCTATCTGGAGGTCTCCCATCAACTGGAGAATGCCAACGAGGAGGTGCGCGGTCTCAGTCTGCGGCTACAGGAGAATGTAAGTGTTGTATGGGAGCACAATAAATTTAACACTATTCTCGATTGTGTTGTGTAACTAAAAAGCTGAAAAACTGATGAGAAAATAGTGCTAAAATGAAATATCGAAATCGTGCTAAATCGATAGATATACGTTTGTTAATCATTTCTGTCTTTCTTTTTCCATTCTGTTTATTTCTTATGGTTGTGGTGCTTAAACAAAACCTATATATATCAAACAAATATGTCAATATCAAACAAAAAATAACTAAAAACCAATGGTAATCCAATCGCAAAAAACGTTTGCTTTCAAAAAACATTCAATGAAAATTGCTCAACGTCAAGCAGAACGTTTCGATCGATAGCGTAAGTATCTCAGCTTGCCAAAATGTATATACAGACAGATGTATATACATATATATATATATGGTATATATAGTATATATGTATATACATATGTCGTGCTTGGGCCTCCAAAGTAATGTCTTCAGCTACGGCAGGTGCATGCCAATGTTGGCATTACGTAGCCATTACCTTGCATGTTTGTTATCGTTCGTTATATTTTGTTGATAAGTAATTAGATGTTGATTAATAATTTATTCATTCACGTGCGTACATCATACAACTATAACATAATTAACATCATTTATTCATGTATTCTAAGTAGATTAAGCCTAATCATATATATGTATATATATGTACATGTATATCTAGAGCTATCCTTATCAATAGATTAACACCAATTACACTTATTAGACATCATTGATCGATATTTTGCTAGCTTTCTAACTTAATTTGTTGTACATATGCATGAGAATATTGATGCGCGCCTTTTGTAAGTGTTTTGCTATAGCCTCAATTTTCTCCATTTAGAATAATTCGCGGCAATCTTCTATTGACGAGCTGTGCATGAAGGAGGAGGCATTGAAGCAGCGCGACGAGATGGTCTCCTGTTTGCTGGAGGAGCTGGTCAAGGTGCGGCAAGGCTCGGCCGAGAGTGAGGATCAAATACGAACTCTGAAGTCGAAGATCGAGGAGCTCGAAGAGGATAAGAAGACGCTGCGTGAAACAACGCCCGACAATTCGGTGGCTCATCTGCAGGATGAGCTGATTGCGAGCAAGTTGCGCGAGGCGGAGGCTTCGCTGTCCCTCAAGGATCTCAAGCAGCGGGTGCAGGAGCTGAGCAGCCAATGGCAGCGCCAACTGGCCGAGAATCAGCGCAACGAGCATAGCGCCGCCTCCGTGGATTCCACGCCCAAAAAGCTGTTGACCAACTTTTTCGATAACTCCAAGTCGACGGAGCATACGCAGAAGCTCGAGGAGGAGCTAATGACGACGCGCATACGTGAAATGGAAACGCTCACCGAGCTGAAGGAGCTGCGACTGAAGGTCATGGAGCTGGAGACTCAGGTGCAGGTCTCCACAAATCAGCTGCGGCGTCAGGACGAGGAGCAGAAGAAGCTCAAGGAGGAGCTCGAGCTGGCTGTCACACGCGAAAAGGAATTGGCCAACAAGGCGCGCGAGCAGCAGCACAGGTGAGTCCCATTGGCATACATCAGTTTATTCAGCTATTAATTAGTGAACTTTATACAGATACTCGGATCTGGAATCTCGCATGAAGGATGAACTCATGAATGTCAAAATCAAGTTCACCGAACAGAGCCAAACGGTTGCCGAACTAAAGCAGGAGATTTCACGACTAGAGACAAAGGTGAGTCTATAAATTTTTTAGACTCTGCACTCGAGATTAACTCATCCGTTCAATCCCTTTCAGAATTCGGAAATGCTTGCCGAGGGTGAACTGCGCGCTAATCTCGATGATTCGGATAAAGTGCGTGACCTGCAGGACAGGTTGGCTGACATGAAGGCGGAGGTGTGTATTGCCGATGGGTCCAGCAAAGCTATTTACTTGGATACCATTTGCTGTTTATTTTCGGTTTCGGGCCTTTAATATTCTGCGCACCCACAAAACCCATCAAACAACCATACACTTCAAATGCCAATTGAGAGCGCCAAGCTACACACACACACACTCACACACTAATCTTCACCGTGTACACACACACTCACTCACATATGTTTACATACACTGCACTTTGAGCGCCTACGAAAGGCCCAATCAATT
The DNA here is from genome assembly GCA_035045345.1 of Drosophila hamatofila. Lineage (NCBI taxonomy): Eukaryota > Metazoa > Arthropoda > Insecta > Diptera > Drosophilidae > Drosophila > Drosophila hamatofila. The sequence continues at coordinate 16,161,519 of JAWNPA010000039.1, read as the reverse complement.
GGTGCTGTGTTGGCCATCGGCTAAACTAAAGCTAAAGACAAACACGAAAAACGCCATTCTGAATTGTGTTTCAGCTCATGCTAATTGCTTATCAGCCCAGAAGCTTTGGTGTGGCATACGCTTCTATATTTTGTATACGTGTTTATTTATTTTTTATCATTTTCAAAGATTCTTTTTGAGTTTTTGGTACTTTGGTACTGCTGAAGATATTAATATCGTATGTTTCTCATTTGAATCTCTTTCTCATATCAAAAAACAAAACATAAATATTAAACGAAACGCAATGCTGCGTCTATAGTATCCAACGCCAATAACCAGCCCCGACACTGAGCCGTGGAAATGGATAAGCTAAGCTAATCAAATATAAAATGCTAACCAAAAAAAAAAAAAAAAACAAAAAACTATAACTAAAACAAATACTCAGCAAAACATAATCGTCAAATACCAAAAGCATCTACCCCACATTCCAGTTAAAACCCAAATTGAATTCAACACTTTAACAGCAAACGACCAAATGTGCAAATCAGGTGTCTATATAACTCTGTTGAAGAATGAACTCATTATCCAATCCTAGATTAGCATTAGCATTTCTCTGTATAGTTACGATCTAAGCGCCTGTTAGTGTAAATCAGTTCCTAAACTTTATTGTCCACTGTTTTGTTGAATACATTTAGTATTTCAAGCATATTCATATTCCAAAATTTATATTCCAACTTGGCATGTATTTAGTATTACCTCTACCTCTGCCTGCTGCTTGTCCCTACATAATATATGAATATATTTATATTTAAATACTTTTATTTCTGAGTGAAGCATGCGCTCATTGATTTTATACCGTTTTTCTCAAGATTTGTGCATAATTTCTATTATTTTATTTGCATGCCAGAAGGAATTTATCTAATTGCATGTTATTCCAAGATAGATTAACCTATATATATACATTTTATTTATTATTATTTATAACTAGATTTTACTATTCATTCTGTGAGTTTGCAACAAATCTATTCAAAGCAATTTTTTATATATAATATAATATTAAGTAAAATCTGTAATATAATTAATTATAATAAACACAATCTCGCATATCCATTATCATTTGTAATATATATCCGCATTGCGTGCTGTAGACATTTTAGCCATGTTCCACTGTATTGCTATCATTGCTGTCAATTCAAATAGTCCAAATAATACTGCTTGTTTTTTTTGTCCAATATCGTAAAATTGCAAAGCTCTGCGCTTAGCAAAGACTCGAACCAAACATTCGTTTAATATTTGTAAATATGAAATTGAAATGAATTTTATATTACTATTATTTATATTATTATTATGTTTTATAATATATTTTCACATTCGTGCGCTTTTCTTTATTTATTTATTTTTTGTCATTTCATTCAAATCGAAATTTATTTGTAAATTTCTTGTCTTGTGTATAAATGCTTTTGTATATATTTGTAGTTGGTATTTGGTAGAGCTGTGTACTATGCTTAGTTAATGTTTAAGCACGCACACTAACACTAAAATACACACACACACACACACAAACACACACATATTACAACTACTACTATTAGTACTACTAAAATACGTATACGTAATGCACGCACAACACGAATAAAATGCTCATAAATGTAACCGAAACTAACTTGGCCAAACATCATTTCCTGCTGCAGTTGACGGCACTGAAAAGTCGTGGCAAATTTCCAGCCCACAAGCTGCGCAGCGCCTCCATACAATCCATCGAATCGACAGAGATCGACTTCAGTGACCTCAACATGGTGCGTCGCGGGAGCACAGAGCTATCCACATAATATATAGAGCCGATGGCGTATTACACAGTGCGGATAACATTTATGTCTACATATATGCATATACATATATATATATATATATGCGAATGATATAGATCACTATACACATACTTATATATATATATATACACACATATATATATATATTATTGGCTGATGTATGTGGGATACATAACGAACTATGTATTTTCTGTCACAAAGTCGCGGCTGTGGTGCGTCGATGGTCAATAAAATATATAATTAGTAAAAATTCAAATGAAAAAAAAAAAAAAGAACGAAGAATGAAAAAACACAAATACTATTTATAAAATATGTTTTAAACAATTATTATAAAAATTATGATTATTTTTTCCAATTTTATTGTATGTATTTATATAAGGAATTTTTGCTGTTATGTTAAAAACGAAAAGTAATATTTATTTATTGATATGTATAGTTTTTTTTTTTTGTCACAGTATATATATATATCTATATATATATATTTTAATATATATATGCAAATATTATTATAAAGCAAATGATGGATTTTACGTACCCTACACTTTTAATGTAAGTTTTAAATTGAGAAAAAAAAAAAACAAGAAAAATCATAAAAAAAACTATAAAATTATGTGAGTTTTAACCGAGTTTAGAACGAAATAGTTTTTTATTTGTATTTTATATTGTTTACCTCTTAAAGCCCATATACGTGTAGAATGATATTGCTGATATTTTGTAAACACACATACACCAACACACACACATACACATGTCTAAAACGAATTTGTAACTCCTCATCGTGTAGTTAACTAAGTTTGACATAATACCTATTTTATTAATAATATTATCAAATGTTTGCACACATAAAAAAAAAAAAAAAAAGAAAACGAAAACAATAGAAATACCCAAATGTATTCTATTAATATTATATAGCAAGCATACCCAAACAATTTATAGATAAACTTTTACGATAACGAAGTGCGAAAATCATCCCAAGTTTTTAATAATGTTCAAACATGTAACAAGCGTTGCCAAAATGTTATTTCAAACAACAAAAAAAAAAAAAAGAGAAAAAACCCTTAACTATTTCAAATAGTACGAACCAGAACCTCGAGATATGCAATGAATTGCAAGACTCCAATAACTTACGATATTCCAAATACGATATTCGGTTAATCCCATTTAACGAAGTAGTCGATATGATATGTACGAAAATGCATACAAACACACACACACACACACACACAGACACACACACACTCATATATATGCACACACAATAGATATATCTATGCTATGAATATACTTATATTGATATTGATATATGTATAAAGCGCATCAATTACTTACGTACAGCTGCAACTAAAATGGATCTGCGATCCAACGATTTTTAGCAGCATGTAAAACTTAAACTAGATGAAGCAAAAAAAAAAAAAAAAACACGAGAAATGCAAAAAAAAAAGTATATGAATATGTGTATTTAAGTTCGAGCTGTTTTCCAAGTGCAATAATTAATTCAATTTTACATACATATATATATTCATATATATATATTTATATATATCCTTTTTTTAATTTCTAAGCATTGTTTTTTAAATACTTTTTTTTTTTAATTTGTGTGTTTTATATATATGTTTTTTTTTTCATTTTTGTTAAACATTGTACAACTAAAGTCATATATTTTATGTAATTTACCGAATTGTATTCTTAGATGCAGCAAACGCGCTTCCATTGATTTGCACTTCATGACAAGACCATATAAATATACATCTACTTATATAGTTCTAGTTAAATATAAAGTGAGTGTCACAAATATTCAATCAGTATACATACATATAAACAAAGACATTTATTGAGATGTTGTGCCAAATGTATTTACCTCTCCCTTTCTCTCTCTCCCTTCCTGACTCCCTGTTAAACTCAAGATCTATTCAACTAATGTCACAAAATTTGTTAACATTTGAAGGTGCCAAACTAGAACATTTCCCCAATCAAAGCTAAAGAGTCTTTAAGTTGTTGCTCGCTAGAGCTCAGATTCCAATATATGATCTAAAGTTGCTTTTTCAGTATTAAATATTCTCAATTCAAATTCCATTTGCATTTTCATAGTGCACATTCCTTATAGATGCTGCTCTCTTTTATTTCACTCTCTCTCTTGAAATGGACAACATTTTAGTAAATGTTTTGTTAAGTATGTATATTCAAGTAAATCTCGATAAACACTTAACGTATTAGTTAATTGCGCACAATAATGATATATATATATTTTCAATTACTATCGTTCATTCAATTGATATGTGTATGATCTGCAAATTTACGTAATAGTATATCTTTTATAACTAAGTTTTGCTTTTGCTTTTACTTTTACGTTAAGTTTACCTTAACTTCAACTCAAATTGTATTTGACACAAAGAATTTTACATCAAGCTAAGCTCACATAGTAAAGCAAAACGAAACTAAACAAAATGCATAAATAAAGGACAAACATATCTGTAAAACATATATATATACCATATGTATATACATATATAGATATATATATATATATATATATATATATATATATACATTCTAATGATTTGATAATGATTTTGTGCAACAATTTTGCTTATATTTATTAGTTTAAACTGTCTGCTAAATGTTAGACAGGCGAAATCGTATGAGCACACGTTTTGATAACAGTCACTGTTAACATTAACAATCTCATGTTAAGATTCAAAGACTGTAGCACTTAACAGTGTCATTCACATTGCTGTTAGTCAGCAATAGTTTAAAGCAACTGTTAACTTTAACATTTAGATGTCGGCATGTTTACAATTTCCATGCAATTTCCAGGCAAGCTAGTCGAGCTGACTTCTTGGCTAAACTCCTTAAGTGTTTTATTTTTTTCAGTGCATTTTTTATTGAAATGAGGTAATCAAAAAGCAAATTGCATTTTGCTGTTCAAAAAGACGCACTCAAAAGGTTAATTTGCAAGCGCAGTGAACGCACACATATATATGTATATATATATATATATACATATGGTATATAAAATATACATAATAATAATAAAGAAGAGAAAAAAAAACTAAATATACGAATAAATCAGCTTCCATTTATATACTATTGACAATGATCAGAATAATTACAGATTATTTTTAATGGACTTCTCCTGTTTTTATGCCTTTGTTTTAATTTTAAAAATTTTTGTTTTGTTTTATTTATTGTTACTTGAATCACATGTTCACAAACACACACAATCACACATACACACACACACACTCAGAATACACTGAGAAAAAGAAATAGCTATGTTTAAGACGTGAAATTTTGAATTAATGAAAACGTTTGTTTAAGTAAGCATAAATGATAATTACATTTGTAGTTGAATACTATTGAAATATTGTGTTGTAATTGTTCCAAAATTTATATATAAATAAAAAAAAAAAAAACAAGAAAACAAAAGAAAAACGAAAAAAAAAAAAACAAACAAAATACCGAATAAAGTTGAAGACATTTAGTACTCGTTTACATAACTAAAAAAAATAAACATATTATGTGCATAGATGCCGTGGTATATATTTATATCTATATATGAGTATATGCTATATGCTATATAACTAATCAAACATATTGTGGACCGTTGTTAAAACAACAAAATGCAAACACTTCGTAATACACAATTTACAAAACATAATACTAAATATACTATATATATATACATATATTTATGTATGTATATATATATATATACATATATAATCTCAAAGAACAGACGATGCGTATACATTTTAGTATGAATCACATGAATATACAAATACGAGTAAATAAAATGGTAGAAAAATCAAACTTAACGCTCTTATTATTATTCAGTTATTTTTTGGGCAGTTTTGGGTTAATGGGATGGCTATGTAGTATACATAGATACCTTGTTGGCTATATGGTATGTCTATTAGACAGCAATATAGTTGGCATATGAAACGATTATTATTTTATCTTAAAATAAACTGACTCAGTGAGTCTCCCCATTGAAAATTAGAATTTAAGAATGTATGTTTTTCTAAAAATTTATTTATCAGGCAGAAGAGGGCGTAGCAGAGCCCATATGGTATATATGTTCGTGATCAGGAAGCGACGTAGCTATGCAGGACCGGATTAACCGTCAACGGCGCCCTAGGCAATCATCAATTTGGAGCCCATTTTTTTCAGGGCCGTTCCCTTCTTTTTTCAATTAAAATACAAAAACATTTGATTGTCCCAATGTAATAATATCAATAAAATTACTACACTTGTAAGAAAGTTTTAAAAGACTCTATCATTTTTCGAAGGCCCCCGATTTTGGGCAGCGATCTCGTAAGCAACAAAAACTCGAGATTACATCTATTCTATAGTACAGAATGTTCCATACCATACGCAATACGAGCTAGCCATTATTTCTAGCGTTTACTCATCATCATCATAGTCATTAAAAGCGAAAAATTTATTTGGTGTTTTAAGCGAAACCTGAATTCTGTCCAAGTTACTGCGAAGAATCCATAAATTTTTAAATATTTCGGATGTAGAAAAGCTCCCACTCTTCATTCAAATTGCAAATAAATACGTGAGCTGTGGCAAATACACTCATCTGTTTGTTGTTTTTGTGGTCCGACTTTGATTAAGAAAGAGCAAGAGTTATTTAATAATTTATTTCCCGTAGTACAGCCCATACCTAAGCCACAGCGTGGATTGCGCAGTAGTCGCAGCTGTTTCTTATGTGCTCATGTCTATGTGTGTGTGTGTGTATGTGTTGTTTGTTATGTATGTCAGAAGATAAGCATGGAATGATTGGAATAGCAGATCAGCGCTGGGTTCAGAGTATCTCCCAATCGGGCATTTCCGACTAGAACATTCAAACTCGTTTGTACAAATGACGTAGCTTGCCTTACAAAACTTCTAAATCAAGCTACGCTATAAATCACGAAAAACGTAAAACTTGTTTATTTCATATACAATGTCTAACTATAATTTGTGACGCGAAATCATATTAAAGGTAAAACTTGTTTATGCAAATCCCACTGTAAACATATCAGTATCACGAATCAAAGCTCAAGGCTGGTTTGAGCTAGCTAAAAAAGCCGTCAACAAAAATCTCCAAAAAGGTTTCACTACCTGTTTTTTGTTTCAGTTGTTGTTCTTGACGCTTCCATGCAAAATTTGAGTTGAAGTCAGATACTAATATAATATATAAATATATTATATTATGTGAGTTGAATTTCTGATGTCAAACCTAGCCATAGAAATTGACCCATAGAAACATTCCCTCCAGATTCCTTCAATAAAAATGCAAATATTTAAATTTTTTTCGTGCATTTTACTTAACTAAGGAGTATATGTATGTATGTATGTATTTGTGTATGTATGTATTTGCGTACTTTGTATGTGTATATATGTATTGGTATTTTATGTTAAAATAATATCATTAATAATTATGTTTTATTTCCCCGTTGACGTCTTTTCTTTTTCTTTTTCATCTTCATCTTCTTCATCTTCATCTTCTGCTTCCTCATTTTCCTCCTTCTCCTCGTCTATTTCGGTATATTTGTCGTCTGGTCTGGGGCTTGGTGGGTGTGTGTTTTGGGTATACTTGGTAATGTCGCGGGCCCTTGAACAGGCAACAGTTGATCGATCGACGCACAGCTTTAAACCTAATTCTTCTTCTTCTTCTTCATCTTCTTCTTCAACGCGTTCCGTTAATGTCTATAACCTAACAACAATGCTCAACAATTACAAAAGACAAAAAAAAAAACAAAAAAAAAAAAATGTATAGTTATCTTTAACAGCTGCTTAGATGGTAATTCATTTAGAAGTCGACAAAAAAAAAACGTAAGGAAGAAAAAGCTACGTTGGTTATACATATTATATAGTATATAGTTTTGATTGCGTATGGCTACGTCTATATGGTTACTCCGCCGTGCTTTGTGGGCGGGTCCGGGTCCAGGTCAAGCTATAAAGTGTGCATAAGAAGCGCAGCTGCTGTCGCTCTACTCGTCCAGGCAGATGGTACGCAATATGGCCTCCACGACGGAGTAGGGATCGCAATTGGAGCTGGGGCGACGATCCTCGAAGTAGCCCTTGCCGTCATCGTTGACGCCACGTGGAATGCGTATGCTGCAGCCGCGATTGGCCACGCCAGCACTGAAATCATTGATCGAACTCGTCTCGTGCTTGCCGGTCAGACGACGGGCGTTGTCCTGGCCCTGCTTGGGATCGTAGGCACGAATGTGACGCTCATGGCACTTGGAGAGCTTGGCCACGGCCTTCTCGATTTCCCGAATGCCGCCATCCTCGCGCATCGCCTTGGTGGACACGTTGGTATGGGCGCCAGCACCGTTCCAGTCGCCCGGCATGGGCTTGGGATCCAGAGTGGCGACAATCTAGAGGAACAGCTCAAGGCTATACTAACTGAACAAGTTCAAGTTGCTGGAGCACTTACGCCAAACTCCTCGGAGATGCGATGCAAGAGGAAACGCGCCATCCACAGATCATCGCCAATGGAAATGCCTAGGCAGGGGCCCACCTGGAACTCCCACTGGGCGGGCATCACCTCCGCATTGGTGCCGGACACCTTGACGCCAGCGTACAGACAGGCGCGATAATGCGCATCCACAATGTCGCGAGCATAGACCTGTCAATGGACATGGAAACTTAGTCATAGTCCATGCAGCAGCCATGGCTCCCGTGATCCAACTCACCTTGTTGGCGCCCACGCCGCAGTAGTAGGGTCCCTGGGGTCCGGGGAAACCGTTCTTGGGCCAGCCTAGCGGATGGCCATCGAAGTCGAGGAACGTGTACTCCTGCTCGATGCCAAACCAGGGCTGCTCATCGATGCACTTGTTGACGATCTCCAGGCAGGACTTGCGCTTGTTCGTCGCCGTCGGGGTGCCATCGAACTTGTAGGTGTCGCACATGACCAGGATGTTGTTGCCGCGACGGAACGGATCCTTGTAGATGGCCACCGGATACAGATAGGTGTCCGAGTTGGAGCCCTCCGCCTGATAGCACGAGCTGCCATCGTAGTTCCACACGGGCAACTCTGCAAAGTCGAGATGAGGGAAGATCAATCAATATGCGGTCAACCCAACCTCTGGCCTCGCCTCGCCTCTCAAATTGGCACTCGCCATGCGATACTCCTCTAATTAGCTGTTAATTGGCTTCCGTTTGGAACAGCAGCATCAAAAAAAAAAAAAAAAAAAAAACAAACAGTGGCATTTCCTGTCTCGCCAAGACCTCAAAGCCACAAACACAGCTGTCAGCCAACGCTACTCTATATAGGCTTTATTCTATATCATATTTTTTGGTGTTGTATATCGTATATCCTATAATAGAATTCAGCTGAATATTTAATAGCCAAGCGCGAATGTTACAAATTAGCTATTGCGCACTTGTTCATTCAATTCCCTCCCTCTCCTACCTCCCCCCCAGCCCTAAATGCTCCCAGTCAACCACAACAACAACAACAACTGGAAAACCCAACCCTGTTCATCATCGCTGTCTATTGTGAACCTGTCAAACAAGTGCTGGCTGGCTGGCTGTGCATTTGTCATGTAACTTGAGTAAGGCTGAGTTAGATGCGTGACACGTCGTGACACGACACATAAGCTGGCGATATTTAGACTATATTAACAGATCAACTTGGCAAAGGATTAGCTCTTTAATCTTTTTAGTTCTTGAGACTCTACAACTGTAGTTAGTGACTCTTCAACTGTCAGTTAGGATTTGACAAAATTATGGGTATTATATTAGTTAATGGATAATATATGTGGAAGTCCTTCAAGAACTTCAATTTCATATGAATGATATCAACATATCTGAGCAAATCTTTAGTGTAAACAGAACTTTAATGTTTTTGCTATATCTATTATATGATCAAGCATAGCTCATAATAATTTTCTGCATTTTGCGAGCTTTATATCGTAAATTTAATATTCCAATAAAAATAAATGATATCAATGAATATCAAGAAATCTTTAGTGTAAACAAAGTTTTAATAGCCCAAATGATTCTTTGCTACATTTATTATTTGATTGTAACTAAACATAGTTGGTAATATTTGACTAATTTTTCATATCGATTTCATCTTTGTCATCAATTTATCCTAGTCCTAGTCTATAGTCCTCCTTAGCGATCTAACACAAATTGCAATATTACGATTACTATAGACATAGTAATTACACCGGTTTTTTAAGTTCTATTAATTAAAGTTCGATTAAAGTTAGTTTGATTAAAGTTAGTCATATGTAAAAAAAAAAAAATGTTTAAAAAATTAAAAAAAGAAATTTTAAATATTTAATGAAAAGTTGAATAGTTCTCAGAAACTCAATGAGATAAGGCTTTAAAAAAAAAGCCTAGTTACTAAGTAGTAAAAATGTATATAACTTAACTACTTATTACTATATTATATTTATATTATATACTAAACAAGTCTCATTAAAGTAGGCTAATTTATAGATTTGAGATTTATGTAACAAAAACTATACAGATCTATATTATAATCTTTTCGTAATATATATCTCTCTATACAAATGTAGTATCCATAAACCTTCATAAAATATATCACAATATAGATGCCTACACTGAAAACTAAATACTCGTGTCACGCGCTCATCTTTAGCATTTTATTAGCGGCATTTCGTGTTGGGTCTGTTTCTAATTGTTTGAAATATTTTAATAACAAAAGTTTGTCTGCTTTCTTAATAAAAATATGCAAAACAAAAAACGAAGAATTTAATCAAGTTACTTAGACAGAGAGAGAGTGGGGGGGGGGGGGGGGAAAGGAGGGGGGAGGGGGGTGGGAAGAGAGGTGGCCAGAGATGTGTCGTAAAATGTTGTTTCAAGTTGGCAATAGAACAATTTCTATAATTAGAAGTTACTGTAGTAGCAGCCACAGCAGCAGCAGCGGCAGCAGCGCCAGCAGATAGAGCGTCAGCTGTTACCTTGGGCTGACGTTTTCATTTACAATCTCGTGCCTCACGCTCGTCGCAAGGCGCGTCGAGGCGAGTCGAGTCGAGTCGAGTCGAGTCGATCACCCACGCAGCCCACACAGTCCGCCCAGATATGAGATATGGCCACTGCCAGTGACAGTGCCATGGGCCATGGGCCCGGGGCATGGCAGACGGCATAGACTAGATAAACAGCTGATTGCCTGAAGTTCGACGAATGTCAAGTGCTGCCTGGCTGGGCGCCAAGGATGAGGGCAAATTGGAGCTGGTTATTTGCTATGCACTTCAGGCCAATTTGCCTGCACACAAATTGGTCATGCAAAATGCGCACGTAGTTTAGCTAATACGAGCAGCAAATGCATAATTAATCAACTTAATTTTCCATCATTTCAATTTCACTTGGTAATTGTTTGTTGCCCAAGCGAATCACATATAAGATATATGAGTATATATACATACATATAAATTTATATTTATATATAGATAGATAGATAAATGTATATATGTGTGTGTGTGTGAGTGTGTGTGTGCCTGGTCTTTTCCTAGCTATTCGGGCACGCGCCATCGGCGTGTGTTGTGGCAATAATATTAAGCATACGCCCCAGCGGCCAGATGTCGCCTGGTTTTTCGCTAAGCAAACGTGTTGGCATATTTCACACCTATCTGTCTGCATCTCAAATCTAGCTGTATTTGGCAATTACATACATATGTAAACTTATATATATATATATATATCTGTTTGCTCGGCTTGCATATGCACAGTTATCAGTCGAGATTCTTAATTAGTAACTGTGCACATTTGAGTGCAAAATACACAGCAGCAGCAGCAGCAGCAGCAGCAGCAGCAGCAGCAGCAGGAGAAGAAGAAGAAGAAGTGCACTTAGTATTTCATATTATTTGCATAAAAAACTAGATAAACAAAGCATAAAAAAAGAGCTAAATAAATGCAGATGCAAAGCTTTCTAAGAAAAGTCTTAATATTATTACTAGCACTATTATTATTATAATTATTTATCTCATTGCTGTCGCTTCACTTCCCAGTCGACATGATTTGCACTTGTTTTTGTGCTTTTGTTTGTAGCCTGCCTAAAAAGTTGTCAACCAAACAAAGTGCGCATATTACGCATACGTCGCGTTAGCCCGACCAAATATATATATATATATATATATCCAAAACAACCAAAAATCTGTTTGGCTTCTTTCGATTTGCCTTTTCCATTTAGTAGGGAACGATCTGGAGCCACACACGTGCCCTGTCTAATTGCCGACATATAGTTAATATATGTCTATAAAATTGTGACTGCTTGGCAAACACATTAAAACGTAATCAATTATCAGCGTGAAACCCCTTTTAAGTTGTACGCCTTTATGAACGGCATCGCATTATCAAAACGTCTGTACTAAAATAATTATATATAATAGTTTCAGTTTTTTGTTTTTGTTTTTGTTTTGTTTTTGTTTTTTGTTTTATAAACATTTGGCAGACGTCTGACGTAGTCTGGCTTGTGTCAAGGCCAAAGTAGCAAAAGAACACGTAAATTCTGATGCCATCACCATATATATATAGAACTCAGCTAGTGATTTGTGAATGGGACTTACACTGATTGGAATCGGGAATTGAATTCGAATCGGAATTGGAATTGGAATTGGGATAGGGATGGGGATGGGGATAGGCTTTGCACTGATTGGGATTGCTGCTGGGCAACAGCTCTCTATTAATCTCTCCGTCTGACAGCTGACAAGCCACTCAAGTCTCTGGGGCAGTGGAAAGCTTAATTTTGCCGTATGATTAGATTAGATCCGGAGCACAGGCAGCCAGCCAGCCAGCCAGTGTCTAGGTCATTGCTTGGGCCTGGGCAATAAATCAATTTGTCTACACTATTTTGCACTTACCCTTGGGGCTCGATGGTATGAAGTCGAGTGTGCGATCCTTGCAGCGCAGATCCTCGCCGGTGCCATCGATCCACACGTAGGTGGCCTGCACAATGTTATCCTCTAGTGGCAGGGCCAGATAACGGTCCAAGATGGTCTTGTTGATGCGCGCATTGGGCGAGTCTTCCAGAATTCTAGCAGACATACTGATGGTGTTAATGTGTGTGTGCAGGAGTGTGATAATGTGTGTGTGTGCGTGTGTGCGTGTGTGTGTGATAGTGAAAGTGAAATGAAAATTATATAAAAAAATGTTAGCCTCGCTACACGAACTTTCAACTGTCACTCGTTTAGTTATCTGCGCACCTGTTTCTTATGCTTTTCGCTTTTGTTTTGTTATTTTAGGGTTTCTCTCGTTGGCTTTGTCAGGATGTTTTATATTTTTTTATTTTGTTGTTTTTTCTTGGGAAATTGTTTCGCTCTAGTGAAAGTTTTTTGTCGCTGCGCGCGTAAACGTTACTGGGACACGACTAAGCTGGAATGCGTTATTCCAACTCAATTTATAACGACAAACTAAAATCCAAACGAGCAGAGCAACAACATTGTTATTACTGCTACTACTTACAACAAGCTGAGCGGACAACAGCAGCAGCAGCAGCAGCAGCAGCAACAACAACAACAACAACAACAACAACAATACCAACAACAACAACAAGAACATTCAATAATAATAATAATAAAAACAAAATCCAAAAACAAAAGCGAGCGCTGTCGTTGATGTCGTCAACGTAGCCGGCAGAAGCAGCGACGCGTCGCCTCGACAGAGGTCGCATTGCGCCCACAACCCAGCGTCAGCGTCGCTGCCACTATCGCTGCCGCTGCCTCTGCCGCTGCGCTGCTTTCTACACGCTGATGGCCGGCGCATGCGCCTCTGCTCGTCAGTTCTTCTTCTTTGAGCTGCTGCTGCATGATCGAGGCGTAGCGAGCAATGGCAAAAGTCCCGGTGCTGTCTAGAGGTGTGCCCGTGTCATAATTGACGATACGATAATTTCATATTTACGATATATGTATGTACTGTAAGCATTTTGATTTACGATCAAAACAGTGCAGGTCAGCCCGTGTTGTTGTTTATTGTTTGTTGCTGTTGTTGTTGCTGATAAGAGCTTGATTAATGCGTGTATTACGAATTATTTAGCTCTAAATTTAACACTTTACTGATTTAGCATACATTTTGGCATGACGCGATGCCTTTGACTCAGGTTCTGACCAGATTCCCAATGATTCACACCCGATTCCCAACTTTCTAGCTCTATATATAATATTGTTTTGAAGCTGCCTTCAGCGTATGCTAATTAGTGGCACCGAGTAATTAATTATGCTATACACGTTCTATCGCATAGAAAAATATCACATGCATTTGCTCTATTTACGACACGAGCTCATCTCTAAATCCGATGCTGGCATAGATAACAGCAGAGCGTCAACTGCTTTTTTTTTTTTTGCGATATGCAACGTCATTGTTATCGGGTGATGTCGGATTTACACACACACACACACACACATGCAGTGTGCATGTGTTTGAGAACCCCTAGGCACTGATATGCATATTAGTATATCACAGTGAGAGCCTGAGAGGCTCACCCATGCATACTAGATAAAAACAATCAACGAGCGCTCTCCCGCTTAGGCTTGATTATCTAAATCTGTATGATTATCTGTGAGCTTGATTGGTCCGATTAATCTGTGTATAGTTATATGGCAGGCTATAAATCATAATATCTAGCAGAGACAACAATTATGCTAATACATGGATATATACTACCTAAATATGTATATATACATATAATATCTTAAGAGCAGAGGCAAAACATTTTCAGAAAGATCATAAGAAATTAGATGAGAGAACAAACTAATGAATACAAACATACTTAGTATGTATATAATATCAAAAGAGAAGAAGAACAAATTCTCAGAATGATCATTCAAAATTAAATGAAAATAAAAACAAAAAATGTATACATATATATATGTACATATGTATATTGACAAAGCAGAAGAAGAAAATTATTACTCAATGATCATTAAAAGTTAAATAAAAAATGTATTCATACATATACAATGTATATATTTTGATTATCAAAGAAGAACCAGCAGATTATTACTCAAAGATCACTAGAATAAAGTCCGAAAACCAACCAAAAACTTGATTCAATTTGCTTACTAGCTAAACGTCATCCAAATTTATTATATTGCTAATTATGTATGATTCAATTTTTGATAAAAAAAGGCCTTTAGGCCTTACATAAATGATCAATGTCGAACAGAAATTGTAATCTATAGAATGTCACAAAAATAAAAATCTAATCTATCAATCAAGTCAACAAGTGGAAGAATTTGGGGCATTGAAAAAGGAATCTGAACTATCGTAACGATAAAGAAATTTATGTATGTATATATAATTATGCTATGTATGTTATGATATGTATATGTATATGTAAGTTATGTTGTGTATGTGCGTATGTATATGCTGCTATTTATAGAAGTTTTTCCAACTTACGATGAATGCATGTTGCATAAGCTTTTTTGATATCCGTCGACGAATTTTTTCCTTATCTCACGCCGTTGTTAATTGAACAAAAATTACGTATTTAAAAGTCGATTTGAGTTTTTTTTTATTTTTTTATAATTGTTAATTGCTCTTTTTTCGTTTCGGTTCTCTTTTCACGCACAATGAACGCAATAAACTTTAGTCCAGCTGTTAATGATTGCGATCTTGACGATCGCTTGACTTTTGGCCGAAAATCCGTGTCCGTTAAATTGGCTTGGCGATCAGCTTGTGCTGCGTTGCGTTGCGTTGAGTGTTTGAGTTTAGATTTGGGGCTTAGGCTATCTATAGATACCGCTTAGGATTAAGAGACGTTCTGGTCGAACTGCGCACTTCTAGCGGCGATTGATCAGCTTATATACCAGTTTGCTGGCCGACTGCGGACGTGGGCCACAACTGATGCGGCGCTGCGATGTTCGGCTCTTTCTTGATTATACTTATGACGTCTTAACAAAAACACACATAGACCTACCATGTGCTAATTACCCATTCAAGATTCTCACACATTGAGTTTGGCGCTGTTTGCTTAATTGTCTGCCTTATGCATATTTATATTTGTGCACATTAAACATATATATATATATATATATATATTTATATATATATATATAATATGTATCTGTATAGACATATTGGAGTATACGATCTGTCTTATCTTCAGAATTATTGGCTACATTCAATCGTTTGCCAAGGCCAATTAACAAAGGCATACTTCTAACTAAGAGCGACTGCGATATGGGATATCTGTAATACAATGAATACATTGAGTATAATTCGAGTATATTTGAAGAGCTATTAGTGCGCGAGTTACGATAACAAAGGTCGAATCGTTTAGTGGGGGAGGAGGTGGAGGAGAAGAAGGAGAAACTATGATAAGTTCAAGGTACAAGAGCATAAAGTTTTGCCTCTGTCTCTTTCACACTTTTTTCTATATTTAGCTCGCTCTTTCTCTCTCTCACTTTCTAGTCTATATATTTTTTAATCTGATTCGCTCTCTATGTCTTTGCTGTTCTTCTTTTAGATCTTTTCCATCTCTCTATCTTTCCCTCTATTTCGCTCTCTCTCTCTCTCTCTAAGTGTCCTCCTCACTCTCTCTCTCTCTCTCTCTCTCTCTCTCACACTCTAGATCTCCGTTCTATTTCCCATCTTTCTGCCTCTTCATATATCTCTCTCTGTCTTAACAAATCCTAACAATCTCTTTTCCTCTCTTCACATCTTCATCTGTCTCTTTATCTCTCCTTCTCCCTTCTTCTTTGCTCCCTTCTTCCGCTTATTGCCACTATTTCTCTCTTCTATCTTTCGATTCTTTCGATTCTCTCTCATTCTCTCTCTCTTTGTATTTTTTCTCTTAGAGCTTACTCTTTTTATCTCTCTATCTATCCATCTCTCCCTCTCTCTCACTGTCTAGATGCTACTTAACATCCATTTTCTCATCTCTGTATATCTGTCTTATTCTTTTTCTATCCCTCTCTTTCTCTATATCTCTCGATCTGTCTTTATCTCAATTTTATTCATTTGATGTGCTCTCATTATCTCTCTTTCTCTCCCCCGATCTATTTCAATCGAGATTTACACCGTTCTTCCGCTCTCTCTCTCTCTCTCTCTACCCCACTACCACTCTCTTTCTCTCTTACACACAGTTTCTGCCATAGTCTATCTGTATCGCGTCATATAGTTCAACAAATGCTTTAAGGTCATAACATAACATAAAATTTTGTCAGCATTTTACACGCGTCGTTTGCCATACAAATTAATCTGGAAGTCAAGCCGTAAGAACAGCATTTGTCAGGCATTCTAAAAATAAACGCAAATAAAGGCAGCCAGACGACTGGACGATTGTTCGATATAAAAATACTTAATTTTATTTAAACTCTTAATGAACAATTAACATACAAACAATTACACTGCGAAAAAACTGATCGAAAATACTCCCAACTATGCCTAAACCAGTTTTTTTTTTTTTTATCAATAAAGTAACTAGATTTTCAAGCATCTGAAAGGTGAAAAAAACATAAACATTTTAATACAAATACAAAAACGCTAGTTGAGATGCCCGACTAGGAAATACCCTGAACATCGAATGATCTGGGGTTTTTAGGTATGCGCAGCTATTAAAGCAGGAAGAAATGATAACTTATTCAAATGTTCGACTAAAAACAAGCTCACACCATATTTGTCAATAAAAAGAGACACAAAAAAAACCAAACAATAAACATCGTCTAGTTTCGAGTTTTCTGCATATGATCTACATGTTCTATTAAACTGACAAATATCGCTTTAGTAAAAATGCAAACTAATTTACATATTGGCTATATTTGCAACTGACCTTCAATTTCCAGCATTTGATCTAATTTGGAGCTGGTATCCAAATATAACATACATCAAAATAAAATACTCTTCAAATTAAAATCAAAATTTGTAGACTCTAGATCTAAAAATGTATTAATTTTATAACTGAATTTATATTATATTTATTTACCTATTTTATTTTTAATTATTATTTATTATAGATTTTTGAAAGCAAACTTGATTTGCGAGTAGTTATAGGGACCTATATAGCAAAAACTAATTCAAGTCTCTACCTTTTATAGGCTCTGAAATCGACACGTTCATACATACGGAGAGACGGACTGGGCTAAATCGAATCAGCTCGTCATCTTGGTCAAGATTATATATACTTCTGCCTCGCCTTCTTCTGTCTGTTACATATGTCTTAACAAAATCATTATACCCTATCTTCCCAATTTCAATAAGCCAGGGTATGAAATGTTAAAAGTTTACCTATAAATATAGATATACTATATATATGTATGTATATCATTAAATTTCTTAAAATATATTGAAAATATTTTAAAAATAAAAAATATATATATGTACAAGAATAATAAATTCATATTTAGATATACAAATAATGTAGCAAAAGCTAGCTAATTCTAACACACTTTTTTGCAGTGTATATGCAGATGGAAAGAGACAACAAGTGTAAATTATTTTTCTATTGATCGATTGCCGGCCGCCGCCAGTTGTTGCTCGTTTCCCGTTCCTCGTTCCTCGTTCCCCATTCCTCGTTCCTCGTTCCTCGTTCCTCGTTCCTCGTTCCCCATTCCTCGTTTCCCGTTCTTCGTCGCTCGCCGTTCGCCGCTCGCCGCTCCCCGTTTCACACTTTCCGTTCCTCGTTTCACGCTCAACGTCTCACGTTCCAGTTGATCGTTGAACGGACGGCGAACGCGGTTCACGTGAATCGCGCATGCGTCCATCGGCATTTTTGTCTGGCAATTTTTACGAGACATTTGACGCGATTCTTTCTTTTGGGCCCCTCAGCTCAGCAGCGCCGTGTGAGCGAGCGGCCAGCGCTAGCGATCGGCGCGGGCCATAAACCGGGCCGAAAACTTTGATCTCTGATAGCATTTAGCTATTTAGCACTGGCTGTTCCTCTGCACCAAACTGTGCCCGATAAGTGGTTGGGTTGGCTGGTGGCCAAATGAGATAAGAGTTGCCTGGCTGAGTGGCTGCCTGATAAGGTCGCGCACCAGCACACGGTGGCAGCGCTCACCAATTTATGTGTTTATGTAGGTGAAGGCAGCTGAGGTAGGCGCGATCCCACGCGGCGTATGAGTAATTGGGGGAGGCAATTGGAGGAGGTCTTGGGGCAGTGTGCGTACTTTATGAGTGCCAAATACATGATTTACGATTAGGGCGACGGTTCTCGATTGTTGCGTCTACTCTCTCTCTCTCTCTCTCCATCTCTCTCTCTATCTTTTTCTCTCTATCTTTTTTTTGGCTTCTTTTTGTTGTTGTTTAAAACGCACAGCAATTAAGATCGCAAATAATAAAAAACGAAGTGTTCTAATTATTAATGCCTGCTTAATTGTTATTCATCAAATGGCAATTTATGGTCGCGGCCAGTCGCATGCGCCCGACAATGATCAGTGAGTGCGTAATTTCAACAAATTATATAACAGCCACAATTAATATACACACACACACACACACACACACACATACGCATATTTAGAAATTAGACCAATATATATATATATATATATGTATATATGTATATTATATACATACGTATGTCTTTTTGGCACACGAACTCAAGCAGAAACTTTGCCTTCGCTATCAGGCACATAAAAAATCGATTCTTTGAACTTGTACTATATGGGCTTATCAAGGCACTCGCAGTCATATGTCTACAACGAAATTTGTATTGAAGGAACTAAAGCAAGTTAAAAATAATTGCGTTGGTTCTAATGGAAAGATTCGACTTGGAGATATGCGTGCACAGCACAGAACTTGAGTGGGAAACTTATCGAACGATCTATAGCAAATGTTTGGCATAGTTCAATAATATGCAAATATCATAATGATAATTATATACTGAACAAATCATGACTTTGGCATTATTTGAATAAATTTGTAGTCGCAAATTGAAATATAGATCGACGCAGCTCATTTTCATACATATATAGTAGGCATTATCATTCTCTGTATCTCTCCAAGCATCTTTCAACTATGTGTGGACCGCTCCCTATCTTTATCTCATCGTATTTCTTGTCGTTCTTTCTCTGCTTGCTTTTCTCTCTCTCTCTTTCTCTATCTATCTCCCTATCTCAGTATCTCTATCTCTATCTATTTATCTATTTATCTATTTATCTATCTATCTATCTATCTATCTATCTATCTATCTATCTATCTATCTATCTATCTATCTATCTATCTATCTATCTATCTATCTATCGATCTGTCGATCTATTGATCTATCGATTTATATATCTATCATCTATTTATATATCTATATATATATAATATATATATATATATCTATATCGCTACCTATCTATATCTCTCTCGGTCTATCTATCTGCGTATCTCTCTCTCTCTCTCTCTCTCTCTCTCTCTCTCAATATCACTCTCAATCTCTCTCACTATCCCTCTCTCTCTCTCTATCTATCTATCTATCTCTCTCTCCCTCTTTCACTGTTTCTCTTTATCTCACTATTTATCTATGTACCTTTCTCTCTCTCTATTTCTCTTCCTTTCTCGCTCTCTGTTTCTCATTCTCTCTTTATCTCTCCGTTTCTTTCTTAGTCTCAGTCATTCTTTGTGTCTCTTTCTCTCTATTCTCTCTTTCTCTGTTTCTATCTTTCAGTGTCCTCTCTCTCTCTCTTCCCCTTGATCTCCTATTTTCCTTGTCTTTCTCTGCATTTCTCCTTACCTCTCTATCTTTCTCTGTATTCCTCTCCGTATCTTACGCTCTCCTCTTTCCTCTCTCCCTCTCTCTCCTTCTCTCTCCCCTCTCCCGTCTCTCATTGGCAATTACGATTATTGCAGGGTATAAATAAGAGGCGACACTTTGTTTTTGTTTTATATGAGCCCTCCGCCAATTGTCGCGTCAAACTCTATTAAACAATTTATGCTTTAAAGAGCTGAAATTGCTTAACTTCTTTATGAGTGGGCACAGCGCGTATTTATTCTATAATAAACTTATCTAATGGTCATGTGCAGCGCGGTGACAGCACCCCACAAGCATATCCCATGCCGCAGCCAGAATTTAACCATCAGCAATAATAATAATAATAATAATGACGACGAGTCAGTCAAGGGCGCAAATAATCCATATGAAAATACAAAATATATACATATATATATATATATATATAGAAGAAGAAGGCTTGATCTCGTGATCTGCTGATGTGCTGCTGGTGTGTTGTTGCTGTGGTGTGTTGCTGGTGTGTTGCAGCAGCAGCAGCAGCAGCAGTTGACAGTCCTCCCGTTCTACACACTGGAAACAATGACAGTCACCATCATGCGACGTACTCAATTGACTCCACGGCTTGCCTCAATTTGTTCTAATTGGATTGCGTGTGAGTGTTCACAGTGTTGTTGTTGTTGTTGGTGCTGTTGCTGCTGCTGTTGCTGTTGTAGTTGTTGTTGTTGCAAGCGGTGCGGTCAGGTGCTAGTTTCAGTGCCAGTGCCAAAGCCAGCTGCCCCAGCTGCCAGCTAGCTGCGATTTAGTAATAACTGCAAAATAGAACAATTTCTGAGCAGCCCAATTAGCGTTGATTCAATTTGCAAAAATACTGCAATAATTCTGAACAATCGGGCGAAAGCAAAAGCTAAAGTCGAGCCCATCAAAACGGACCAATTTTCTAGTTTATTGTTTATGTAAGTTTTCTCTGCTTTCGATTATCGCACATTCGGTTCTTGAATAACACCTGCAACATTCCCCTCCGCGCTCCCCTTTCTCTCATACACATATAGCTGGCTGTTAGCCCCTGTGACTGATTGATCATGGGATGAGATTTTTGATATTATTACTACAAGCTTGCATAACATTTTAAAGAAACTTCTCATTGGAAATGGGAATTCAGTTTATAATGTATGTAAAACCCATTGAAAATAGGAGTTCCGTTTGCAATGTATGTAATTCCCATTTTCAATGGGTGCAGACAGTCTAAAAAATGTCTTCAGGCTATTAGAAGTGACAAAAGGAGGCGTGGCAGACTGTAGACCAGTAGACCAGGTCATCACCTCGTCATCTGTCCGTCTGTTCGTCCGTATGAAATTAGCAATCTCGTAAGCCACAAAAGTTCCAGACTTGCAAATAATAAATGTAAATTGCTATTTTGTCTGCTTTTTGTCTGTTTTTATTGTCTGTTTGAGAATCTAGAGCTCCTATTAACACGAACAACAAACATTGATCTGGAGTGTTGGCTTAAATATGACTAATTTTTTAACAGATATATAAAATAATATATGATCTAGCTTATCTTTGTATAGCTAAGGAAAGAAATGCCTTAAAGTATACCTCAAGACAATAAAGTTATACTGATCTAAAATCTTAAGAGCTACTGAGTTTTCTTTAGACCTTATGACAAGAGGTTTGGTCTATTAAAATTCTTCAATTGTGTTGTTAAGACATCAAAAATAAATAGCATCGACTGATAAAAAATAAAATAGAACCTATTGATATATAATTAATAAATATATATACGAGGCCTGATCAAAAAAAAAATTTCATTATTCACGAATATTTATTCAATAATAGTAGTTTTTGTTAGTAAATATGCTGATTTTTAAGGTTAAGACAGCTCGCCAATAAATCATTAATTTAAAAAATAAATAAATAAAATTATTCATGAATATCTGTTTTGTGCCTTTTTAAGTAATTCGCATCAGATATAATATAGAGTTAGAATTGTTAATATGTAAATAATTGGATTGTACTCATTGAAGGTCAATCCATCCGGTAATTTGTTTGTTTACGAAAAATTATAATACATATAATAGATATACTATAATTCTCAAAGCAATTGAAATTTCAAATTTTGATCTTGCTCATCGTCTTCTTCAATATCTCCTCAATCATAGCGTAGTGCCGTCATTTCATGGGGGACCCCAAATAAACTCGAAAAAATATTCTATATACCATAAATCCAGCATTCGCCTTACTTTTTGAACTTACCTCTTATATAAAATATGACTTATATATGTATATATATTATTTCTAAATTTAATATTCGGCTATATATATATCTGAAATATATCAAATCTAACTTCTGCTTTTATAGCTAAATAATAGAAAGGAAATGCCTTAAAGTATGCCTTAAATATTTGTAGCTATACAGATCTAAAGATCTGTAAAAAGATCTGAAAAAAGATTAAATTTTTACTAGGTAGCAGAAAACTTGTTTAATTTTTAATTTTTGTATTTTATTTATTTGCAGCAGTGAAAAATAAATGGAAATGGGGCATATATAAATGTTTTTTGCTACTCCTAGAATTAGGTAAAATTAGAAAATTAAGATAATTGAAAACTAAAACTAATTTACATTAATATTTCCAGCTACTTTATGAGCTTCGAAATTCAAGTAGAGAAATATAATTTGAAGTGGGTTAGACCAGGTATTATATGAACCACCGAGTTTTAGCCGAATATTAAATTTAGAAATAATGATGGCCAATGGCCAGCTGGACAGCGCTTCCTGGGACACATTATCTTTGGCGTGGCCTTGTGCAAAAACTTGGTCATTGCAAGTTGAGCGCCAAAGTTATCTAATTGCTTGCACAACAGCTCAATTATCAATTGGCCAACTGGCCAACTGGCTAACTGGGTCTATAAAAGGGCTGAGCGCACCACATGGCCAAAACACAAGACGAGCTGCTGGCATGGCTGTTGGCATTAGCTTCCGGTTCCTGTACGGCAATCAGCCGCTGGCCGTATACTTTTACGCCGTGCCGCGTCTCTGCCTGGACCTGATGGGCTACTGGCCGAAGCGGCCGCATTGGCGAGCCTACGTCAACTTTGTGGTGCTGGCCATCGGTGTGGTCACCGAGCTGCATGCCGGCTTTCGGTTCGCCTGCCAGGGTGACATAACGCTCGCCCTGGAGACACTCTGTCCGGCTGGCACCTCGGCGGTCACCCTGCTGAAGATGTTCTTTATGCTGCACTTTCGTGAGGATTTGCTCTACGTCCTGACCAGGCAGCGCCACATGCTGTTCCCCAGCGGCGGACAGACACCGGTCAAGGAGCAGCTGATGCATCAACATTTCCTGTTGACATGTCGCCTGAACTTCTGGCCATTGTCCGCCGGCTTCTTCACCAGCAGCATGTACAATGTGTTGCCACTGCTGGCGGTGCTGCTGCTCTATCTGAAGGGACGCGCCGATGAGATCGTCTGGAACGTGCCCTTCAATATGACGTGAGTTAATGGGAATGCAAACAAACTGAATATTTATGTATGTGAGACGCATCCTTGCAGCTTGCCCAATCGGCTATTCCATGCTCCGTACTTTCCGCTTACCTACATATTCATGGCCTATACGGGCTACGTGACCATCTTCATGTTCGGAGGCTGTGACGCCTTCTACTTTGAGTCCTGCGTTAACATCGCCACGCTCTTTGATTTCCTGCAGACGGATATTCGTGCGCTCTTTCGTCCCTTCAGATGTAAGTCAATGCGGCATTCTTTTACAGTCTAATTGTATTGGAATCCTGCCTCTCTTAGATCAGTCACAGATAAACGGCTATAGTGGCGCCGTCTTCGAATCGGGGCTGGTGAAGATTATCAAGCGCCAAAATGAGATCTTTGAGCTGATGTACTTCTTCAGAAAACGCTATGCGATCATCACCTTGGCCCACTTTGTCTCGGCCAGCATGGTTATCGGCATCAGCATCTTCGATCTGATGACCTTCGGCGACACCGGCCTGGGCACCATCCTCTACGTGGGCTATACCGTAGCTGCTCTCAGCCAGCTGCTCATCTACTGTTACGGCGGAACTCTGGTCACCGAGAGTGTTAGTGCTGAGTCAATTGGGATTGACCAAAGAGCGGTGTTTGTCATTCATTCTTCGTTCTTCTGCTTGCAGAGTGCTCACCTGGCCACTGTCATGGGCTGCAGTCCGTGGCATCAGTGCTTGCCCAAGCACCGGCTCTACATTCATCTCTTCATCATGCGCTCCCAGCGCCCTCTCACAATGGACGTGCCGTTCTTTTCGCCCGCCCTGGTCACCTTTACCGCGGTGCGTACTTCGTTGGCCGCTCTTCATATATTTGCAATTATAATTCTTTACTCTTTCAGATTTTGCAGACATCTGGTTCCATTATTGCCCTGGCCAAGTCCTTTCAGTCCTAGGCATGGGCTGCGCTTATTTCAGTTAAGCTCCAGGCATTATAGAATAAATATTCATTATCTACGTATTCATTACAGGGTATCGAGAGAGTCGAGCTTTGATCATCTTTAAGTTATGCCTGCAAAACCAAATGGAAATATTGATTATTATCGAATATGACAAAATGGAAAAATGGATCGATAAAACAATAATGAATTCGTGCTGCGAACGATATAGAGAGATATATATTTAATATTTCAAGTATATAGTTTTTACAACTTACGAAATCTTCACACTCATTCGAACGGACAGATAGACAGATGGATAGGCAGTTAGAAAGTCAAAAAACTGATAGATGGACGGACGGATAGATAGATGAACATAGGGACGGATAGAAGAACAAGCATACAGACAGACAGGAGAAGAGACCAGACAGATTGGAGGAGTCATAAAAGGATAGACAGATAGAATGATGAACAGGTGGACAGAAAAACAGATAGATTGACCAACGGATATACAGATGGACGGCCAGATGGACGGAAGGCCAAACATAAAGACAGGCAAGAGGATAGACAGGACAGATTGATAGACAGTTAGAAGGATAGGCACACAGATGGACAGTCAGACGGACGGATTGACGGAGAAACGGATTGGCGAACGGACGGATAGAGGCATGGACAAACGTACGAGAGGATGGACGGATGGAAGGACAGACAGACAGATAGATTGATAGATGAACAGTCAAACAAATGGACAGATAGGTATAGAGACAGACAGAAGTATAGACACAAGGACAGATATCAGGATGGGCAGACAGACAGACAGCTTGACGGCTAGATGAACAATCAGACAGGGAAACAAACGGATAAATGGACATGGACATCTCTCAGCTTGTCATCTTGATCAATAATTCATATACTTGCTGGCCTCTGCCAAATCTAGAAATGCATGGATTACATATGATATTCATTTGATATAAATAAATATGAATATATATAACAAACTTATTAGAAACAAAGCACAGTTGCTTCACTTAGCTGTGAAATGAATATCGTAAAATAAAAATATATAAAAATATGTTAGAGTAACGCTTCAATTAGATGTGAAATGAGTATACTAAAATAAAAATATATAAAAATATATTTTAATAATACTGTTTTTTTTTTTTTTGTAGTTTTGTTGAATATAATATTTTGATATATACCCCTTTGAAAAGGAAATTTTATTTAATTTTTTTTAATTATACGTATAACGTTAATTATAATTTAAAAATTTAATTGGTAAGTACATTTTCTTCTAATTTTAATTAATTTTATATGTTTTATTTACGTTTGAAGTTGAAAAATAAAAAACCGAATACTTATGTTACTCACTGTCTATCAAATCTATTAAGATAAACAGATTAATATATATGCTACATTGCTAGAGAGTCGACAAGAGACTTGAGATAAGCTTGTGTATTGGCTGCACTTACATTTACGATAAGCATCAGCCACTGGCTCAACTGCTACCTGTATAGCTGACATGCCACATGCCACATGCCGCATGCCACATGCCACAAATGAGTTCAGTTTCAGTGCAGCTGCGACTGGCCGAGCGTGCGGCATGGGCGCAAAGTCGCAAAGTTTCTGGGAGCGGCACGAGCTGAAGTTCTACAGGTATGGCCACATCTATGCGAGCATCTGCGGCCAGGTGATCATAGACTATGTGCCGCAGCAACCGATGCGGGCGCCATTCAAGTCTCTGCTCATCGCCTACAGCCACGTGCTGAGCCTGCTGCTGATTGTCGTCCTGCCCGGCTACTTTGGCTACAACTATCGTGAGCTCACGGCCACAGATGACCGCCGCATGCAGCTGGTGCTGTACGTGGGCTTCGCCAACACGCTCATCAAGTACGCCACCGTGATCGT
This sequence comes from Drosophila hamatofila, assembly GCA_035045345.1. Taxonomy (NCBI): domain Eukaryota; kingdom Metazoa; phylum Arthropoda; class Insecta; order Diptera; family Drosophilidae; genus Drosophila; species Drosophila hamatofila. The sequence continues at coordinate 16,134,775 of JAWNPA010000039.1, read as the reverse complement.
CACCTACGTGGCGAACACCTTTCACTTCGAGGCCATCAATCAGCAGTGCACGCTGCAGCGCGCCCACCTCCAGGCGGCCTTTGCCGCCAGCTATCGGGGACCCAGTTGGCCCAAGCGCAGCTTCGAGTTCTTCATGTACTTTAAGTTCGTGCTGATTAACCTGATGATGATTGCCCAGGTCTGCGGCATATTTGCAGTTGCCCGCATCGACTCGGACTCAGAGTCAGTTGCAGCTGGAAATGGGAGTCGACTGCGCATTCAGTTCGCCATCTACGCCTTCGTGCTGTGGAACTATACGGAGAACATGGCTGACTACTTCTACTATATGAACAGCTGTGTCTTGATGTACTTTCGCCTGCTGCACATGCAGCTGCAGTCAGAGCTCGGACAGCTTAGGCAATGGGCCCATCCAATACGCCGTGGCATGCTGACGATCTGCTGCAGTCGCCTGTGCAATCGGATGGGCGTGCTGCGGGCACGCTTCGTCCAGATACACGCTCTGTATGCGGACAGCTTTCGGGTGCATCAGTTCCAGCTGCTGGGCCTGATGCTGACCACGCTGATCAACAATCTGACCAATCTCTTTACCATCTTCAATCTGCTGGCCACACGTTCCCGAGCAATCATCTCCTTTCCCATTGCGGTGAGCGGCGTCTATGCGCTGGGCTTCTATCTGGACACGTATTTGGTGTCGCTGGTTAGCGAGCATATCAAGGTGGAGCAGACGCGTCTGGCCCTCACAATTCGCCAGTTCAGTGAATCTCCGACGCTGCAGCCGTCAAGCCTGAACCAAGAGGTGCTCCAACAAAATTGAACTGAATCCAATTGGATGTGGCTTCGCTAACGACTTCCCATTTATCTTCCAGCTGGAACAGTTCTCGCTGCTGCTGATGCACTGCCGACAGCCAATGCTCTGTGGTCTGGTTCATCTGGATCGTCGGCTCATCTATGTAATTTCCGTAACAGCCTTTTCCTACTTCATTACGCTCGTCCAATTCGATATATATCTGCGCACGTCAGCATAACAAATGATATACTCGCCACTCCAGCAGTCAACACTCCAATTAGACTAATTGGATTCTTATAATGCACGCACTACTTCAATATTCGATTGGGAGCCTATAAAAATCTATATTAAAATACTTTTGCCCAGCTCGATGTAATATCAAATTGGAATTGGCCTAACTCCAATTGCATTCTACTTAGATAGAAACATTGTTTACGTATTGAATTTCTTGTTTATTACGAATGTTGCATCGTTTTGATGAACTTTTTAAATAATACATCATGTAGAATTCACAAATTGAATTTTTTTGTTTTTTTTTTTCGTTATACAACTAATTTGTGTGTGCGTGTATGTGGGAGTGGGTGTGGGCGTGGCTGTGGGTGTGGGTGTGGCTGTGGATTTCCTTCAATATTAACTATAACATGCATACACATATATATATATCAATACATATGCATATGAATATGGGTGTATATATTTATAAATACAAACGTGAATGTTTACATCTTTCTCTCTGTATGTGTGTGTGTGGGTATGCTCATGTACATAAGTGCATTTGTATTTGTGCCACGACCGCGAATTGTTAGATTGTTTTCATTAATCCGCACTTGAATGCCTCTGTACACATACAATATATATATATATATATATATATATATATATATTCTCATTTTGTCTCAATTGTTTCAGCAACTGCACAGGAAAATCGTATCGTATTGGAATTAGAATTAACTAGTATATTTAACAAAGCTGTAGCTTATAAGAAATTTAACAGCGAAGAAACCAATTCGAAAGACTTGCCTAATCAATTGGTCAAAATAGTGGTTAGATATCCAAAAATCAAGATCATATTTTAAGAAGAAGAAAAAAGCAATAATAATTGTAACAGTTAACAGCTCGCTTACAGATTGGATTCCAGCTTCAATGCCAATTGGAATTGGAGTCAGCTTTTAGCTAGTTTTTTAACAATTCAATTTCAATTTACATACAGACACATACAGACATACATGTATGTTTGTATGTATGTGTACTTAAAGCACTTATTCGCTAATGGAGAACATATATGTAATTCAAATTGAAAAGGCAATCGAATAAGTTGTACTTGAATACATTTTATGTTATTTTCAATGTTTGTTTTTTTTTTTTTTTTTTTTTTTGTAGTGAAAAACTGTAACAATAACAACAAATGTTTTGATGATAGCAATTATACAGACATATATATAAGTCCTTGATATCGATATAAATATATCAGTAATTTGAAATAAACCGCTAATTATGTTAAATTTGTTAGTTTTGGGGGGTGAGGAATTGGTGTCTGGAATGGCTTTAACTACAATCGAACGACTTGCAATATATACGAACTGAACTGCTTAAGCTGACATATATATATAAGTAATTATTTATGTATATGTATATGTATATGTGAATGTGTATGTGTGTGTGTGTGTATGTTCGAGCAGAAATCACAGCCCGCAACTGCAGATTTTCATTTGAATTCTTTTCATTTACTATAAATAGCATGTGCTGCAATATGGATTAATAATAGTACTTAACTATATAAATTTATGTAATTCTTTCATTTAGATTTCTTTTTTCTTTTTTTTTTTTTCTTTATAATTTTTTGGGTTTACTCTCTTTTGTTTAATACCGACAACAATAACTGATAAAGGCACCATTTTGATGAAATGCTTCCACAATAATTATTAAGTATACGCTGACAAAATTTACGATAAATTTCAGTTTTTTTTTTTTTTTTTGATTTTTTGAACAATGAATCGTTAAATGCCTTTCAGTATTAGCCCTAATATATATATATATATATATATATATTTTTATTTTTTTTTTTTTTTTGAATGGTTTCTTTTGGTAATTTATGTTTTCTTTTCATTTATGTAAATTCTTGCATATACTTTCTAAGGCTACATCAAAAATTGTCATTTGTTTTGGTTTTTTTTATTTCAAGAGGGGCATTTCATATAGATTTATATATATATAGAGCAATGAATGTATGTGTTTATGTATGCGTGTGTGTGTGTGTGTGTAACTTGGATATACTCGTAAATGCGTTAATTAATTGCATTTAAGGCTTTGGAACAGTTACCTTGGCTTTCGAAATACACTAAAAATGTTCTAATAGAAAAGAACGCTTACCGCAATTTTTGGGCTTAAAACCCCATAAGTATGTGAACATCTCCTGCTTCTTTTTCTTCTTCTTCTTTAACATACCATACCGTATGTAATTAAATCTATTCATTTCATTTTCTTTAGCATACTTATACGCTAAATACTCTGTTTTTTGTTTCAACTATCAACTAACATTTGAACATGCATAAAATTTGCCAATTTTCTTGAAATTTCCATTCGTTTCCATCAGGTTTCATGTACTTTTAGATTGCTTTCCGTTTTAATTTAGCTTACACAGGCGCGATGTACTTCACTAAAGAGATTGCAAGGCGGGTGTTTTTTTTTTTTTTGGTTTTTGGTTTTTTTTTTAGGCAGAATAAATTTAATGTATAATGTGGTTTAATCGATTGAAAGACAAAAATTCCGTACAATATGTACATACTAAAGAGAGTGGAGTCTTCATTGCACTAATTGTAATCAAAGTAAGTGTAGTATCTATGCATATATCATATCAGTGCTACATGCACATCTATATATACATATACATATCCATATACATATATCTGGGGGTATACTATAAGTTAGGCTAATCGAATATAGAATTCGGGTAACCCAAACACACACAGTCCTAACGCTCATCAGGGGAGTGCTAATTCGACTAAGGCTTATAACATTTCCTTTTTTGTTTTTTTTTTCTTTTCTTTTTTTTTTTTTGGCTATCTTATATACTAATTGCAGCCCATATTCGCCATAAGATTCGTCAATATCTGTGCCATATATCGATACTCTGCCTCGATTTCTCATTTTCTCTCTCATCATTAACATTTTCGCAGTCGTGGCTCAATTGGGTATATATATATATATATATGTGTGTATATATGTATATATATATATTCACAAAAAATGTTTGTGTGTATGTGTTTTGTTTCAACAATTTTACAAAATCATCTTTTGATTATATTTAAACTATTTCACACATTCTCTTTTATTAGGGTTTTCTCTTTTTGATTAAGTTCACTTGAAATGGGAAAAATTGATTAAAAAGTTTTTACGCTTTTGATGAAATTGTTTTCTTAATGTTTGTTTTTTTTTTTTCTGTAGTTTATTTTTTATTACATTTACTGCATTTTGTTTTTTATATTTTGTGTTTTTGTTTTTTTTTTTTTAGATTTAAATTAATATAATTCGCTTAGGTTGGTTTTTTATTAAATACAACAATGCATTTTGCGTACAATGTGAAAGAAAAAGAATTTCGTATGCATTGTCTGCACGTACATAAGATACTGTTCAATGTTTACAGCGATCGAAGGTTTCATAATTTACAAAATATTGATATTACAAAATAAAGGACAGAGACGAAAGTAAAGTAAAAAAAAAAAATAATAATAAGAATAATAATAATAATAATGATAATGATAGTATTAATCATAATATGCAAATACTTGCCCTCTTTCCACATATACATACATATATGTTATATAGACATATAGCTATGTACATAAATGCACAACGTATACATTTTATTCGTTTTCTAAATATTTCGGAAAGGCGGCGACACACACGTGAAACATACAAAAAAAAAATAATAATAAACCATAAGTTTCAACTTGAATAACTTGAATTTTACTAAATTTCTTAGAAAAAAAAATGATAGAAAATTAGAAAAAAATATATATAATGGATAATTAGCAGTTATGTGCGTTGTCTATAATTTATAAATTTGTTTGTTTCTTTAATTCTTTGTTGAACATTAGCTAATCTGTTGCTGTCAATACAAAAAAAAAAAAGTATATATATATATATATATATATAAATATATATATATATATATATATATATATATATGTATGTTAAATACCAGTCAGGTATTTAGGTATTGTTGCATATTCAATTGTAAAATTATACCGTATCGGTGTATATATATATATATGTATACATAAGTATATAGTATATATATATATGGGTGTATATGTTGTAATGACCGTATTATGCGTATGCTAGACGCTTTCACAATTTTTTAATGCTGTCTCTCCCGCTCTATATACTCATTTATATATATATATATCTATATAGCTCGTTGCTGACGCTTTTTTCTTTAGTTAGGCTACATGGTATTTGTGTACATACATGTTGATGTGTAAATGTGAGTGTGTGTGTGTGTTTGTGAGTGTATGTGTGTGTGTGTTTGTTTGCATAAACTATTATGTATATATGCAGCTTATCGTGTGATTTGTGTTGCATTAGGCAAAGGCGCGTGGGGGGAAAAAAATACAATACATCTAACAAGAAATGCACCAACTTATCGTCGTCGTCGTCAACGTCTATTTACCCATATATACCTATACATATATATATATATATTTATATATGTAGTCGTATTCGGCTGAACTGATTCAACTTCAATTGCTATCATTCAACGTTTTGTAGTATATTTGACGCTTGTCGCACTTAATGATTCATGTACCTATTATACATAGATGTATATATACACATACAGTCACATATGTATATGCATAGCAAATGTATGCGTGTGTATATAATAATATACCACATATTATATTAGCGTCAATATAACTAACTCGCTATAACTCTCGTATAAACATCAACATAAACAAACAACACTAGCGCTTAACGAACGTTCTCTCCCTCCTCCTTATCATCATCATCATCATCTACTACTGCTTCATATTAAGTAGGTCTTATGATTAATATGCTTCGGTTTCTTCTCTTCTCTTTTATCAATTTTGTTCTAACTTAAACTAAACAGCTGCCGCTTCATCGTTTTGCTTTCTTTCCCATTTTCAGAGCTAAGAGCCAGGAATCAAGAACAAACAAACTTGGCTAAATGCATTGCCTGCTTGTAGCCTGATATCGTATTGTTTTGGCTCTCATTTAACTGGCGCCAGCAAATGTAATATCTTGCTAATTGTTTATCTAAAAACAATAACAGTTCTAAACATGAACAACATTGGGCTGACTGCTGCGTACTGCTGTTGCTGCTGATGCTGCTGTTGCTGTTGCTGCTGTTGGTGTTGTCATCGTCGTCGTCGTCGTCTTAGTCATCGTGGTCGTTGCGTTGGTGCATCAATGTGACGTTTTTTGTTGCGGCTGATTTGTTACTGCTGCTGCTGTTGCTGCTGATGTTGTTGTTGTTGCTGTTGTTGTTGGTGTTCTCGAGACAGGTCGACAACGTACTCGAGGCGGCAGTGTCCATGTTGTTGTGGCTGTTGGTCATAGAGATTCCTTCGATGGTACCCAAATGGTTGGTCCCGATTGCGACCAAATCATTGATTTCACTTTGCTATATATTTCCTCGATCGTATCGCCTTGTACAACGCCTGCAATGGGATATATGTATCATCATCATCATTTATCATTTATTATTTCTCAACTGAAATTCTGTACTCACCCGTAAAGTATTCGCCGAATTCTTGCTCCATCTTAATGGCGCGCTCATATGTTTTCTTTGCCTGCTCCTCGGTCATGCGACGATTCATTTCCCTGCAATAAAGAATAAGCATTTAGATTATACATAGAAACTCAGTTGGAATCGTTCGACACTCACATCACTGAGTCGACAGACTTGGGCTTTATGAACACAGCAACCGGATAGAGTTGCGCCACTTGCAGGCGCTTGATTGCATTGCCCGACACATCCAATATGCAATGTTTGCCCCGCTCGGCCACCTCGCGCACGCTGGCCACCGAAGTGCCATACAGATTGTCATTGTATTGGCCAGCCTCGATAAACAGATGGTTCTGTATATCGCGCTCCATTTGCTCGCGCGACGACACAAAATGATAATCCCGGCCATCGACCTCATATTCGCGTTTTGGTCGTGTGGTATCTGATGATAATGAAAAGAGTTAATTACAAAAAGAGTAAATTAAAAAAAAATTCTAATTCCTATCCAAATCTTTTCCACTTACGTGGCACACATGAGCCGAATTTGTCCGGGTATTCAGATATCAAATCGTCGTTGATACGATCCTTAAGTGGTCCCAGTATTATAACGGGACGCGTATAGCTAATGGACAAACGCTGCACGGCCTCATAGGACAGCACGTTCTCCTCGGAAGCTGTAAGCATAGTAGGCAATGGTATTAGGTTTTGTGCGCGTGCAAAAACAAAATGTACAGAATGAATGGAATCTAGGTCCTCGGGCATAGGGGACATTAGAATTGGGAGAGCTTTTGGGGGTCAGTAGAGTTTTGGTTCTTTTTACAGAAGAAATCAAGCAGATTGTTTGCTTTTTGTTTTTGGGTTTATTACGGTTAAAAGTTTTCAATTTGGAATAGCATAGAATATAGGCGTAAAAGTATAATTAGAATAGAAATCAAAAAAGATACAATATCAAGAGAGAGACAGAGAGAGAGAGAAATATAGCGCAAAAATAATTACAAATTTATATTAATAGTACTTTTTGTAAGGTTTTATTTTTACTTTTTTGGTTTTTTGTCCTGATTAGTTAGGTAGTAAAGCATTTTTTTAAAATAATATTGAGTTTATTATCTACGAAGGCTCTCGGGTTAATGCAAATATTTCGATTAGGCTAAGGGACTTTAGTATAGCGAGCACTTATACTGAACCAGAACAGAAATAAGAAAAACTATATCAAATAAATCACAAAGAAAAAGTATAAAAAAGAAATCTACGAAAATACGAAATACTTTATTTGCTTGAAAATAGATTAAAATAGTGAGGAAATCGTTGAACAAATTATTGTAATATTAAAACAGGAAAAAGGAAAAACTAAATACTTTGTTGTCAATTAAAATTGAAGGAAATCAATTGTAGATATATAACATATATATATATATATATATACATGTTGGTTGTATTATATGCAAATTTACAGTTAGAAGTGTGCTATCTATATACGATTCAGACTAGCGACAAATACACTAAATACAATTACGTTCTAAATCTGAGGCATTCAGTACTCAGATTTAGCTAGAGATTATTATTATATATAATTAGTACTGTAAGTGCACAAAACTAATGCATACACAGAACACAAAACACATAATACTCATACATAAGACTCCAAACAAAAATAATAATAGTAATAATAATAATAATAATCAGATGTTAGTGCAAGACAAACAACAATTGATCTATGTGATATGTACTACGAATGACTTGATTTATATGAAAGTTTAGTAGCAATTCGTTTATAACTTAACTTAGTTGCTATAACTATACTAAATACATATACATGTATGTATATATAATTAGCCTAGGGAAACAATAGTCGACTGTCGTTAACTGTTTCATTTAAATAGTATATATATACTATATATGTATATATATATATAATATATATACATACATATGTATATATGTTTAACATTTAGTTTGTTGATTTAATCGATTTATCGATCAATTCGTTCGTTCGTTCGTTTATTCGTTTCAATTTGACATTTGGTTTTTGGATTCTTTTTTTTTTTTTTTTGTAGTTTACTCACTCAGTTACAGCATGTCATATGGGTTTTCATTTGCAATTCATGTTTAGATATAACTATTAATTAGTAAATTAAAAGAAATTATGCCAATTATTGTTGTAAACAAAGTACGCCAAAGCCAATTGCATGAGTAAAACTCTAATCAAGATGGAGAAAAAATTATTTGAAAATAAAAATAAAACATAAATGTGACAAGAATTGTTCAATTTCGTAACCCGGGGAAATGAGTAGAGTTTCAGACTGGAGTAATTAAGTACGTGATATATCGTGGATAAATTAAGAACACTTCTTAAATCAAACAAGACTTTCTTTTTTATTTATAATATCTTCAGAGACTTTCAATTTCATCAATTTTTCAATACATCATTATATTATACTATTGAACTAATTGCGTTCCTTGTCGTTCACATCCCTCTTTGTTATCTTAATATTAATTTATTTATCGATTGCTCGATTGTTCGATTGCTCATGGGGAATCAGTTTTCTTTCTTTCATTTTGGGGGGGAGAGTAGGGTTTGGAAAAAGTGTTTCGATTGTTTCACTTCCGGTTGTGGTGTTGCAACGAAAATGAGTCAAAATATTGTGAAAATGTGCGTGCAATGGAACGATATCGATAACGATAACGATTACGATAAATGACAATGACAATAACAATACATCTATCAGTGTTGGATAGTTTCGGCTTAACGATTGCATCGCTACAGAAATTGTGAAATGAATAAAGCACAGCATGAAACTAAGCAAGTATAAGAAACGAAAGAAAACGACTCAATATATGTGTATACTTAAACGGAATGGAACGTAATAAAGAGAAGAAAAAATAGTAAGCGAAATAGGAAAATATACAAAAGAAGGAGGCAGAGAGCGAGACAGTAAGATATCATATAGAGAAAAGAAGAGGACAGGCATTAATGCACCCAACTAAGAAACTAAACTCTAAGATCGTAAATCGTAAACCGTAACTCGTAAATATCGTGACTCGTGCCTAAGCTACGGAACAAAACAAAACTATTGCAGGGGTTTAATAAAACGTTTTGCTAACAAACTTTAAATACGCGCTCAACCAACAAAGCTGAAGCGTATTTCACATGAATATGCGCAATATATTCAATTTTTTTTGGTACACACTAGTTAATCGAACGCTCGATAGAAGTTATCGATAGCACACGGTACACTTTCAGCGCTTTAAATTAACTAAAAATATGCTCAAATTCAATTTTTAAAATGAAAAAAAAGAAGTACATATTAAGAAAAAATTATAAAAGTCAATAAAGATCTTCAAAGTATTGCTTTATAGGGCACTGAAAGCAGTTGAAAAACCTGATCATCTCTGATCAATTGAAACTCAGCACTTTAAACTAAAGAAAATCAAAAGTATAATAGAATTGGAAATTTGTTATATACGTAATATGCTAAAAACCATTCCTCTATAAAAATGCTAATAATACTAGCTATAGGAAAATTCTCTAATGAGACCTTCGTTGAGTATTATGAAAGATTTCAGAAATATTTCTATCAATTGCAAGGATTCGAGCTGAATAGCATGAGTGATGGATTTATAGAAAAATAGTATAAGAGAGAGAAAGAGTGTGTGCGATAGTTAGGAAAAGAGAAAGAGAGAGAGATAGAGAAGGATGGGAAACTAACCAAGTAACCGGTATTTAAATAGGAAAATTGCTTGCATTTTCGTTTTGTTTGCTAACTAAAGTTTAAAAAAATATATATATTTAAAAAAAAAATACAGAACAAAAGTAAATATATATATATTCTGGATATTGTTCTGATTTAAAACCTAATTTTTTTTTTTTTTTTGTATATATATTTATATAAAGAACGTAAGCTTGAATGAATTGAAATTGAAGTTGTAATATTTTAAGGCCTTTATAGCTGTTGTTGCATTTGTATGGTTTTGTTTTTGGATCTTTTACAAAAATTGTTGCTTAGTTGCTCGACTTACGATAGTCAGCATCGTTATTCTCCAAGTAGATTAAAGTTATCTGCTCCATATCGGGTAATTCCACTCTGTAGATAATCTCGCCTGCGCGCATTTACACATAATTGATTCATATATATATATATATATATATATATATTCATTGATTGATTGATTGATTGATTGATTCATTGATAGGTCGGTTGGTTGGTTGTGATGTTCGGGAAAAGTAGTTGATTAATTTAGTAGTAGTTGTAGTGGTTGTTGTTGTTGTTGTTGTTGTCGCAGTACATGAACGAGCGCATGGTTGTAACAAATATATATGTATTGTTTTTTATTTTTTGGTAATATATATTTAAATATATATATTGATGTATTCATAATAGGTATAATAATAGATTCAATCAGTTGAAAAGTTTGTTTGATTCAATTAAAAGAAAATTTTCGTATTATAGAACAAAAAAAACGGTAAAGTTTATGTAAAACACAACAAATTGAATAACGTATTAACAATATTTTTGGATATATGTTCATTTCAGTTGTTTTTGTTGTTGTTGTGGCATTTGTTTGTTGGTTTTTTTTGTTTTTGGTAAGACAATAAAAGTTGAAGTAGATATACATATAAAATATATGTGAATTATCAAACGGAATGAAATTATAAACAATATCGTAAATGGTTTCATAAAAATAGTAGTAGATGTAGTTGTAAATAGTAGTAGCAGTAACAGTAGTAGTAGAAGTAATAGTAGTTGTTATAGTTATAGTAGTAGTAATAGGAGTAGTTTTTGTGACAGAAGGTAGTAGAGTCGTAAATAGCAGTAGGCAGCATAAAGTAGATGAAGCATTTTGTAATCATAATTGGTTTTTTTTTTTTTTTGTAATTGTTGAACGTAAAATTTAAAACAGTTCACACACACAAAGGTTAAGTCAAAAGGAAATCATTAATTAAAGAAAAAAGAAGAAAAAGATAAACAAAATTAATCATTTGTATATATTTTGATTAACCTGCAAAAATTTAAACGATCTTTAAGAGAATCTGTTTTGTCTATGTATGTGTGTATGTGAGTTCTGTGTGTGTGTGTGTATATTTTCTTTCTCGTGAATGTGTGTTCGGCGTGTGTATGTGTGTATGTCTAGAATTTGGTGAGAAGAAACCAAAAATTTAATTGAAAAAAAACCTAAAAGCAACCAAATAATATTTTATCGTTTGATTTTTGTATACCATTGTAAGACATAGAGGAAGATTATATATAATATATATGTATAGGAATATATATTATATATATATAGATATAAATATAGATCCATGTTTAATATATGTTTATGCCCCAAACAGTTTAATCATTTCATAAAGCTAGCTATTCAGCTGTCTATTTATTGATCATATCATTATATATACGGAAACGGAATGATCATGATATCACCAGGTTTCTTTAGGAAAGGCATAGTTACGGTAAACATCACGATATCACCTAGTTTTCATGCCCATTAGATACAATTCTTGAATTCATGTGGAAAAGAGATTTTTCTTTAAGTTACCTTTAGGAAAGTTATATATCATAGTTATACCAATATAATATATGGTGTCCATAATAAAAAAGTTTTGTATATGAATGCTTCTATCTTCTATATATATATACTTTAATATATGTATATATACTATAATATATAGTCAAATTATTCTAGATATGTTTCATTTAGAAAAGATACACATATTATCTACAAAGGTATAAATTCTTCGGAATACCGAGGCTAGTTATTCTCTTCAGTTAATCTTTAGCTTTTTATTTCAGACATAAAGCCAACTCTTGTATGTTCGTGTTATTGGATAGTAATTATCACGATAATATACTAGAGTGCTCATGTTGATATTTCTGGGTGCATACGTCGTAGACATACACAAATATATATGTATATATTATTCATATATATAATCACATATATATAATGATGTATGTATATAGAAATCATATTTTGTGTGATTATTTACAGGACGCCAGTGTATTGAGTTTTCTAAACTGAGCTAATCGAATTGCAGTAAACCAAAAAGGCAAATGTGAGAGTGAACAGTGAATGTCAGAGAAAATGATTCAAATATGCCAACAGATCAAATAAAAACCCTAAAATCATGTTGATTTTGATTATACGATTTGATATCGTGTTCAATTAAAAAAAAAATTTGTTTTAAGATAAAAGCGAAATTCTATCAATGTAAATTAGTTAAAAATAAAAGACGATAATATTAATGCCTAAATGAATATATAGATAGGCTGTAATATCAGATCTAGAGAGAGAGAGTGTGTGTGTGTACATAGGTGTAAATATAAGTACTAAATAAGTATAAGCTTACTTATTCATTAACTTAAATTGACACAACGATTAGTGACAAATACACACACACACACACACACACGCACACGCACAGTAATGTGATTATGTACAAATATATATGTATATACTCATATGTATATGTGAGTGTAGTTGATATTCTAGCTGATTTGTTTAAATGTGGACAAATAAAACTACGAATCTGAAGTAAGAAATGGTTTGGTTTATAAGCCGGATATATATGTATATATCTGAAATGATAATTTGAAATTTGTGATAGTTGAAATATTGGAAATATATATGTAGGTATATATATATAATAAAGATATGCTCCGGAGCAAAAGTAATGCCAGATGAATTGAAATCTATCCCTGATTATGTAGTTTATAGAAGATAATGTTAATGTTTACACAACATCTTCAATTGTAGTTTAAACATAAGAGAAAAACAATAAACATTAAGACATTTGGAAACATTTTAGTTGGATTAAATATATTATATGACCTGGCCTTTATACTATATACTTCGATACATGTATATATATATATTTATATATAGATATATATATTATATGCACATAGAATATCGGCAAATCAATTCGAACGATCAAAATTATAATATGCAAGACATAAAAATAGAGAATTCGATTTCGATTAACATATTTGGTATGTTCGTCTTGAGACTTATACACGAATCACTTCGCTTACTATAGATACACAATATATGTATAGTTTATATATATATATGTATATATGCACAATATAAGTACATCGTATTGTACACAATTAAGAAGAAGAGTAAACAAAAGTATGATCACAATCAAATATCAATTATTTACATATGCCAGAGATGCATGTGTATGTATGTATGTGTGTGTGCGTGTGTAAGTATATCAGACTGTTGTACCTCAGATATATATATATATATATTGGATTATAGAAAATACAGTTACATGTTATAGTTATGGCAAAACGTTTACGAAACTCGAGAGAAAAGAGAAATTTGAAAAACAAAAGAGAGCCAGATAGAATTAGTCCTTATCTGGCTTGACTTTTGAGATATATGAAGAAACGTTTCTTGATCATAATTGTAGAATATAGATAGATATATATAGATAGTTAGCTAGATAGACTTGTAAGCCATATCAAATTGAGTTTCTTTTATAATTTTATAACTTTGTCAATTTTTCTAAAATTTTATAGTTAAAATGTTTTAATCTGTATTGAAATAGTTATAAATATATATATGTGTAAATATGTATTATATGTATGTACCAGATGTTTATGCATACATAGGTCTATGTCAGAGAGGACTTAAGAGTTATTTGTAAAAATAAAGAGAAAAAAAATATTATGATAATTATGAAATCAATAAAACAAAAACACAAATTTATTATTTATTAACTAATGTATTTTGTTATTCATAACTAATTAAAATAATATGTGTATGTATGTAAATATGTATATATGTATGTATGCATGTAGTTGTTAGATATTTTAGTTTGCTATAGATGCGTAAAATGCTCCAAAATGTTTGAAATGAGTGAGTTTAGTATGCATTACATGTTGATTAGTGTAGTTGATGTAAACGTATATGTATGTATGTATGTATATAAATACATATACACAGAAATAATACAAGAATGGTTTTCTGTTGTATGATTTTGAACGAAACATCAAATTAGTTTGTAAGTGTAAATATATATATAGAGAGAGATAAGTATGTGTGTGTGTGTGTGTTAATTGGTGTGTGTATATATATGTGTGTGTGAGTGTGTATGTCTATATGTAATTGCTTCAAGTTAGGCATCAAGTTTATAGTCAAGTACATACCTCCTTCAGCGTTGGCATCGTCTTGTGTGTAGCAAAGCATAAAAGCTGGAAAATGAAGAGAAAAACAAAAAGAGAATCGAAAAAGATATACGTTTTGGTCAGTTTAAAACAGAATAGCAGTAAAAATATAGATAATTATGTAAGAGTAGTAGTAAAAATAGTTTCATAGTTGCATGTAATGTAATAATGAAAGATGAATAAAGAAGATTTCGGTTTAGTTTTGTTTTTTTTTTTTCATTTTTTTCTTGAGACACAAGTTTGCGTGTCTTTGAAAATGTAGGGAGAAGGGCAGAGAAAGAGAGAGAGAGAGAGTGGGAGAGCGAGGTAGATAGAGATAGAGAGACAGATAGATAGAGAGAGAATTGAGTTGATGACGATAATGATGATGATGATGATATAGTATTATTTCCTGTTTCGTTTTGCTTGCATAGCAGCTGTACGTAGCTAGAGCAATAGCTGCGTCTATAGGTAATACAGGTAATAAGCGTTAAATAGCTATTCCAGAACACGCAGTATAAATTATGTGTATATATGTATGTATGTATGTATGTGTATACATACAGCTGTTGTAATCGTAGATGTATATAGATATATTAATGTAATGAGCATAGATATGAATTATTATAGTTGTTGTTGTTGTTGTTGTAGTTGCTGTTGCTGTCGTTGTTTGTAGCGAACGCTGAAGCACGTTGATTTATATATATTTATATATGTGTGTATATATTATATATATAAAGAGTTGGGGGTTACATACTCAAATATGTGGTTACATTCAGACTAGCTCTTAACACTATATATATAGATAGGTCTATTAAGTATGTGCGCTTTTGTTAGTAGAGCTCAAATTACATTTGCTGTTTTCGTATACAGGTGTATGGGTGTATGGGTGTATGAGTGTAGGTGTATTTGTGTGTGTGTGTGTGTGTGTGTATGAGAGACCCATTTCCTGGGACCCAAGTACAAATACCCCGTCTAAAACATAAACCGTGTGCAAAACTTATGCTTAAACATAACCAATGTAAGAAGTAGGAGATTAACATACATAAACATATGCCAAAGGTCGTACATTATGTATATAGTATATTGATGTATATTCAATGTACACAGATAACAACTGGAGATGGATAACCCACAAAAAATATAGATTTATATATATGTATATATTTATATGTAACAAATAACAAGTAAACACACATATCTGTGTGAGACAGAGCGGGGTATAGAGAGAAGGTGAAAGACAGAGAGACAGAGAGAGAGAGAGAGAGAAAGAGACTTACGCTGGGGCTCATTCGCTTGATTATTATTAACATTGTTAACATCGATTTCACTGTTGCTGTTTACAAATCCGTTCGCTATAGTATATATAGAAAAGTTCACATAGTTCACACGCACACACACGCACGCAACAAGAGAAAACACAATACAAATTTTTGTTTTTATAGATGTCCAGGTGATCACAGCAATCATATATATGTGTGTGTGTGTGTGTGTTCGAAATTGTTGTAGTTGTTTTTTGTTGAAAATGAAGGAATCGCAGGGAACCATCGCAAGTGTGTGTGTGTGTGTGTGGAACAGCACAATCGAATATGAAAATAAACGAAAATAAAATGTAAAATGTATGAAATAATTGTTATACAAATTCAACAACATATAGAAAACATATAAAAAGAGAAACAAATATATTCGTCTACAAGCCGAATTGAAATATGATCAAATTATAAAGAACGTATAGGTATGTGTGTGTGTGTGTGTGTGTATTCGAGATTCGTAGTACAGTTAAATTTCAAAAAACAACAAGTTGTATATGAATATATATATTTCGATAAAGAAACTGAAAACCGACAAAATTTCCGCTTACAAACTAAATTAACATATTCGAATAGAAACGAACAAAATTATTAACTTTAATTGTATAACAATATATGGCCATATAAAATTAAAATTGCTCCAGCAATGTGTTCACACACAAACACACACAGCCAGAGAGACAACGAGAAACAGAGACAGAGATAGATAGATATATAGAGAGAGATGTACACACACTTATTGTAATTACACTTAGACAACGCGAAGACACACACACTTAAGAGATGCCACACGAAAAGCATTTAACAAAGTGTGACAGAGACAAAAGCACACAATTACAGAAAGAGACAGTGAGTGAGAGATAGAGAGAGAGAGAGAGAGAGAGAGAGGCAGACAGCGGAAGTGAGGAGAGCGTTTAACAAATTATTAACTAAATAAATTGTTGCTCTGCTGCTCAAGAGTTTTCAGAACACTTTGTGCTCGATGCTATTGTTCTCATTGTTATTGTTGTTGTAGCAGTTGTTGTTAGTAGTAGTAGTAGTTGTTGTTGTTGTTGTAATGCTGGATTAACGCGTTAATCTCGTTTTCAATAGATTTTCTGTTTGGTTGAATGCCACGCCCTGGAGCTGTGCTACTTACGCTCTTGATCGCTGCCATCTTCGTTCTTCTCGTCGCGACTCTTCATGAAGGGGAACTTGCGTGAGAACGTAAAATTCTTCTTTTTGCGATCTAAAGTTGATTGCTGTAATAACCGAAAAAAAATAGAGAGAGGATGTCATTCAGTTAGTGCGAAGTAACATTCATTATAGTTAACAATATAATAACAATAAAGCAGGCAAAAAAAAAAAGCAAAGTCATTAAACCTCTCAGCGTAGGTTGAAGTGTATCAAAGCTAGCTAAAGCTCTAACGGTACATATCTCTATATTGATAATGCTAGTATAAAAGTTGAAGCTTATATTTCTCTTATGGATTGGTAGGCCTTTAAATAAAATGCCTCACTGTATTCAAAAAATTTACTTTGATAGTGCCTCATAATTTGCAAACGAATTTTTCTATATAATTAACTCTATATTATAATGCTGAACTCGTTACAAAATCTAGATTTTTATATAACGAAGAATTGAGAAAATTATATAAGAAGAATTTTAACAAGTAGATAGAGCTCTATATACATGTCTCCGTATTGATAATGATAATATAGCATAGCATAGATAGAGCTCTATATATAATGATAATAAAATTTAAGCTTATTTTTCTTTTTAGATTGTTAACCTTTAAAATATTGCAATAAAATGTCTATACGAATTCACAAATTTACTTTGATAGTGATAGTAAATTTAGAAATTTTGCTTTTTATACAACAAAATATTGAGTCTTTCCTATGATAAGAATTGTAGCATAGGTAGCTAGATTTCTAAGCTGAAGCTTCTATTTAATTTATGATTGTAGCATATGTAGATTGTAGCTTTCAATATTAATAATATAGAAGTGGAAGCTTCTATTTATTTTATGATTGTTAAGCTATCAAAATACTACAATAAAATGTCTCGACAAGTTCACAAATTGACTTCGATAGTGCTTAAAGATTTCTAGACGTATTCTTCTATGTCATTTACTCTGCATATAACATTCTATATAATGCTGAATAAATTGAACATCTGTGATCTAAACAATGAAGCCTTCAGGCAGAATAATAAAAACGGAGCCACCCAAAATACAATATTCGTTGACTTTTACAATCTCACAGACTAAATATAAATGGCTACTATAACTATCACATCTAGTATAACTAACAATTATGGTACTAAGCTAATTTAATTTTCATATATTACTCAGCATATATCTGCCTGCTATTATATCCCCATTCTTAAGCAGAACTCGTCATTTGTACCTTATCTAGATTATTGTTAGCTGCCGCATGTCCCTGGAACTTGACGCTGCGATCACGTGCACGCATTTTACGCTCCCAGCGCCGCTTCGATGGCACAATACCAATTTGTTCGTCCTCATTGTCGCCGAGCACACGGCGTGCCTGCCACCACTCGTCGTCGGAGGCATTGGTCACGTGCAGGATGTCACCGTGCTTGAAGGGCAGGCCACGCGACGGCAAACCGTCATCGCGATTTGGATCATAGTCGAACAGGGCGCGCACATATAGCGATCGCTTCTGTGTGGTGCGCAGCAGGGTGCCAGAGCCGCCGGCGCTAAGCGCCGCCTGTTGTTTCAGCTCCTGAATGCGTGCCTCGAAGCGATTGTAGTCCTCTGGACGATACTGTGCAACCAGAGTGACAACGCCGCCAGATGTCTGTACGTTTAATTAAAAATTAAATAATTATATATTAAATGTAGTTAGTTGATTAGTGACAACTCACTTTGAGTGCCTGTGCCGCCTCCTCGTGTGTGGCATGCGTCAAATTCACATTGTTCACACTGAGCAGCTGATCGCCGCGCTTCAGCTCGGAGCCAAGATCAGCCGGACCGCCGGCCAATATGAATGATACATAAATACCCTGTCCATCCTCGCCGCCGACTATATTGAAGCCCAGACCTTGCGGTCCCTTTTGTATGGTAATGGTGCGTGGTTCTCTGTTGGCATTAAATAAATATATCAATTTAATACACATATATATTTCGAAGATCATAAGCAAATGGCATTCTGTATATATGCATATTCACTGTGTATTCTGGGACGCAACTCACCTGGTTATATCCTCTGTGCTGACAGCGCGTGGTGTGCCCGGTGGCACCGCCGCCAGGACATTTGTCGATGCGTATCTTGAGCCAGGCTCTATATATTATTTATTTTGTAAATTTATATTCATATAATTGTTTTCCAATTTATGTATTGATTTTTTCAAATTTATTTAAATTTTTGTTTGTTTTTTTGTTTTTTTTTTTTCAATCAAAAATAATAATGCACAACGCGTGTAACGGCAACGTTTACACACATACACACAAAGTAATGCACACACGTGCATTTTATAGAGACATGAAATAGAGAGGGGTAAGGGTAATTAGTGGAGGTCGCAACTTCACATATATGTATATATAAATCTTAAAGAAATTTGTAATACAAAGCCACAGGACAAGAGACTCAAATCGAATCTCTCGCGAGTGGAATATAGAGTGTGAATAGAATAGAAAGAAAAAAAGTGGATTAAAACGAAAGAAATTGAGAAACCAGAAACCAACAACAGAGAGTTACAAAGAGAAAGAGAATAACAGAAAAGGGTGGCTAACAGAAATCAAAGATTTATCGCTCATAATACGAAATACCCGTTGATAATTACATTTGAATGGAATATACTTTACTTTAGATTGATCTATCGATACTGCACGATAAACATCGATAAACAATTTTTCAATGGAAATTTGAATATAACATGTATATAAAACGTTGAACAAACAATTAAAACCGGAAGGACATCAAATGTTTGCAAAACATATAACAAACAGGCAGAGAGAAAACGAAAGGAAAACCAAAAATTAAAAGATAACCCATAAGAATCGTGTAGAGTGTTTGTTTGCTGGTTTGATCGCCTACAGCACATTTAGATGTATGATAAATATGATCTTATAATAAGTACATAGACAAAGATCAAATATAATATATAGATATATATATATATATATATAGATTGATGCATGCAAATACGAAGACGAATGCCATGTTAGATTCGGGTCATCATTTGTTTTGATTTGTATAGATCGAATGAACAACACAGTTTTTGGTTGGGCCAGTGTTGCAAAATGTTGGGTATTGAACGAACAACACTGGAACACGAGCAGCTTAGCAAGCACGCAGGCAAAAGCCGTGCAAGCGCTCCGTAGAGTGCTGCGGGAATCGAACTCTATCACAACTAGGTTAGAGAGAGATATATATTATATATATTTGATATATGAGGAGTGTTAGTAAGCGAGCTTAAGAGATAGCAACAATAGCTTAGCAGTTAGTAAAGAGCCCAGAGTCTAAATTCTGTTTGCTGTACAGGTTTTTTAGCCAACCTAAATGAGTAACTATCAGATATGCGCATGCATATAGTATATATACAGAGATATATGCTGATATACACATATGTATATATATATATATATTGACAATGTATTAGTGTTAGGCTAGTAGATGAGTAAAGGACTTTTTAGCGGCTCTTTTTGAGAAATGTATAGAGAGAGAGAGAGCTGTTAATATATATATATCGAGAGTTGTGAGTAGTTGAAGTTCAAATATGATTCGCTTACGCCTTGGCAAGGGTGATTGGGAACGGCTTTGCTCTGTGCCACCAGCAGCAGCCATTGGCATTGCAAGCTTAGCATTGAAAGCTAAAGCTGGGGCGGAGATGGAGGCAGAGGCAGAGGCAGAGGCGGGTGCTTGTGGTTGTTGTTGTAGTAGTTGTTGTTGTGTGACTGCAACTAAGTTGCTGCTGCTGTTATTGTAGTTGTTGCTTTTGCTGTTGCCGTTGCTGTTGCTGCTGCTGTTGGCGCTGTTGCTGCTGCTGCTGTTGTTGTTGTTATTATTGTTGTTGTTTAGGTTAAGAGTGTTGCTGCTGCCGCTGCTGCTGCTGTTGTTGACTGTGGCAATATTATGTTGCACTAGATGGCTATTACTTGAGCCTAAATTGGTGTTGTTGGTGGTGGTGGATGGTGAGGTGTTGATAATGTTGGTGTTGGTGATGTTGTTGGTATTGGAAGTGGTTGTGGTTGTGGTTATAGTGGAGTTGCTGATGACTGAATCTGTGACTGAATCAACAACTGACTGCCCAACATTGTTAAGCGCACCTGCTGATTCCGAATTCACTTGCTGCTGCTGCTGCTGCTGGCGTGTGGCCGCCAATTGGGTTTGGGACTGCGAATGCTGGGCCTGCGACTGCGACTGCTGGCCCAGCTGGCCGCCCAGACTGCCGCCCGACTGTGACACACTGCTGGTTAAATGCTGCGTCTTGCCCACAATCAGCGTCGCCTTATCAGTGATCGACTTGAGCGTGCCCACGGCCAGCTCATGCGTGACATTCTCCAAATTCTTTTCACTCTGCAAAGTGAAACCGATTTAGTTTATATGCAAAACAGTGTTGTCTCTAAATACTTACGCCATTGGTGCGCACTGCAATCAGCTTGTCGCCAATCGATAGACGTCCGTCCACTTGGGCGGCGCCACCGTCCATTAGCTTGGTCACATAGATGCCATTGTCACCCGGTATATGCTGATTGCCAATGCCGCCGGCAATGGAGAAGCCCAATCCCTTGTTGCCCTTGACCAAATCGATTTCGATCACCTTTGGCCCGGCCGCTGCCGACGTCGCCGACATGGCCGTGGCACTAACGTTGTCCAGTGCGTCGGCTGCGGGTGCTGCGGCTGCTGCAGCAGCTACAGCAGCACTGGCGACACGTTTCCGTTTCACATGCAGCTTCACAATATTGCCGGCCTTCTTCAGGGCATCCACGGCGGATGCATGCGGCACATCCACCACGGAGACATCGTTCACCGAGACAATGATGTCATTGATGCTCAGACGGCCATCGGCGGCGGCTGCACCGCCGGGTATCAGTTTCGTTATATAGATCGATGTGTCGGTGCCAATATGGGGATTGTCCGTGCCACCGGCTATCGAGAAGCCCAGCCCCGAGTTGCCGCGCTCCAGCTGTATGTCCTCATAGTACCAGCTGTCATCGCCGTTCACCTGCAAATACAAATTCAAAGGTATTAGCAATGGCATTCATCAACATTTCAAGCTTAGACAAATGGCGGGATGAAAGGACGCACACTTAAGCCAATGGAACAGCGCTCATTAATTTGTTATAGTAATTATAATTATTTATCTTTTGCTTGACATGCATTATTTATTGAAATTACATTTACGACTTGTAAGTCAAATGATAAGACAGATTTACACACACACATATAGCATATATATTGTACATATTATATATGCATTTCCGCACCGGATGTTGACAAAACACAGGACGTATACAAAGTACAGATAAAAGACAAAGTTGTTTGATTGATTTTTTTGTTTTGTTTTTTATTGTTTTACATGAAACAAACAAACACTGAGACGCCGCTTACCTTCGTCGATGATGCCTTGTGTAGCTGAAAATCGAATCGGACCGAGAGAAAAACTTTAAATTGTGAGATAAATCGTTTGGCAATTGCGAATTCTTAAGCTTAAGAAGTAAGTTTTATACGATGACTAAGAGACAATTTAAATGTTAAGAATTAAGTTCCATTTGCTTACTAAGAGTCAATTTTAATGTTAATCTATTAAGCAGGCACCGCTAATGAGAGTTATCTATTAAAATTACAGTCGTTACGGTATCTGCTATTAAGTACTTCTGATTCAAATTGAAAATGTCTCACTTTCTGATTGATATTTGTAATGCTTAGAAAACAGTTTCAATTATATTGCTAAGCAAGCCAAGTCGAGACTCATTTTTTTACAGATAAAAGCTGACTGATTCATGAAACAAAGTAAGCTCTAGCAGGGAGTGCCCGACTACGCAATACCCTGAGCCCTGCGTAGTAGAATCATTTCAATGTCAATGCCAATTATTTTACGCTTTAGTGCGTGATAAGGACATCCGGATGTTGGGAGGCAGCGCGGGAGGTATTCAAAATTCCAAATATTTATCATCTAAACACACAGATCACAAAAGTTCCTAGCTTCAATGGTTAGCTACGCTTTAAAAACAATGTCAAATTATCAATTATTATTTATCGATAATAATAATAATAGTTATCCAGAGATATTAAAAATAATAGTAATTATCTATCTATAAAAATAGTAATAATTATCTATTGATAATAATAGTAATAATTATCTATCGATAACAATAGTAATAATTATATATCGATAACAATAATAATGATTATTTATCGATAGCAACAAAAATAATTATCAGCTGATCATTATTATGGTTTTTAAATATTAATATAGATAAAAATCTATAATAATTATTTTTATGAATATAATTATTATTATTAATATATATAATAAAAATAGCTATCTATAGATAATAACCATAATCCTCTATCTTCTCTTTCGATATTAATCGATCATTTAAGCTCGTTTTTAAAGCGTAAAGCTTATCAGGTTTTATCGACAAAGTAAAGTAATGCTATAAACTCGCTGTGCTTAGTATACAGGACTATAGATATAATATTTTCAGTCTCTAGAAATCTATTCAGCTTGTTGTAGTAATCAAGAATATATACATATGCTTTATGTTTATTAACCATGCCTTCTTCTGTCTGTTACATATATTTCCACAAAACCATTGTACATTGAATTTAGAGTTTCGACGGGTTTAGGGTACAAAAAAGTAGGAAAATTTCTAGCGTAAAGCTAAACTTGTGCGATAGAAATATAACGTTTCCAACACGAAACTGACAGGCAGAATAAATAAATCTATAAACATATCTATATACGATATATAAATATATATATATATATAGATCACCTGTTCCACGAAGACGTAATTGCAGCTTGAACTTGATCTAGCTACACATTTATAGCCAGCGAAATTAGCTTTCTATCGTCAACTGTAGTCATATTAATATTGTATCTACAGATACATATATCTATGAGTATATATGTATATATATTTATATAAGATGATATTGAAGGCAATCAAATCTTACTTAATATTCATATAGCGGAACTGGAATTCGATCCACACACACACACACATACATACAAAGCCCACCCGAGACACCCCACTCGACACATGTAAGTATATATGTAAACTAACGACGGCCCCACCCAAAAATCAATCTATAGAAACTTTTGTACGCAATGACGGACAGCACAAGATGCGCATTTACAGCTACATCAATGGAATGCCAAAGTTACAAAGTTACATAAATGAATTACAACTTTTCAAATATGTGAAATTGCAACATTTAAACTGTCAGTGTTGCCATTTTTTTAGAGCACAGAAAAGCTAGAACTAGCTGGAAAACCGAAAAAAAGGCTGAATCGTGATTTTAATTGATTTGTGGATCTTTTTTATTTAGTTTTTTTGATCAATTTTAATTTAATTGGCAATTTCTAGTAGATAATTAATTAATTTGGTAATTTTGTATTAAAACACTCAAATTTAATACAAAAACCATACAAAATTATGAAAAAATTATATAAAAAAAAAAAGCTGGAAAAAAAACTTTTCCGCATTTCTAAAAAGCTAAGATTCCCGTTTTCCGCTGTTTTTGAAATCATCCAGCAATCGAACTTTTAAAAAATCCTGATCTGACGGGAAAAAAGCTGAAATGGCATCAATGATTTGAAGACAAACATGACAATACACACGCACACACACAGACAGACACCTACACACGCACACGCGTGAAAAAAACGAGTTCAATTGATTAGCAACTGGGTGTAGATGAGTTCATTAAGACAAACAGTCAGATGGACAAACTGACTGACAGACAGTTGTAAGTAATTGCAGCTCGAATGCAAAACTGGCTGCGCTCACGTGCGCTTCAAATTGCTTATTAACCTTTGACGTAAGCCGGGTGAACAGGTCAACTGTCCGTCTATCCGTCTGTCTGCCAGCTACGTGCTGTGACTAATTCACAGATCAACTTCAAATTGGATCAAATTGTTGCTTAACCCAGCGCACAATGCTCTTAATGTGGGGTTTACATGGGCGCTTTATATGGCAGTTTATTCACCTGTCAAATAGTTGACATGCAGTTGTGCTACTTTACGGCTTTGTTTACGGTTTTAGTAATGTCTAATGAAGAGTCTCACTAGATTTGAATGTCAAACAAGTTACTCAGAGGTGGATTGCATATCGTGCATCAAAGCTAAGTTGTTGTTAAATATTTAACATGCATTTTTGCTATATTCATAAAGAGACATTTTTGTTTGAATTAGCAAGGCTAATAAGCTAAGCTCTAATAAGGCTAAGATCTAAATAGCTGATTTGTCATTAAAGATTTGTAAAGTAAATTTAACATCATGTTAAATTTAAAACAAGCTAGTTTACAGTTTTTTGTTTCAGTAAAATTTTATTAGATTTGAATGCCCCTTTAGTCAAAAATATAACATTTTCTGAAGCTCTAGTGTCCTGATTTGTCAGCTAAGATTTAGCTGAATATGAATATGAATTATGAATAGAGTAAATTTAACATTATGTCAAATAGTTGACATATAGTTTTACTACTTTAAACTTTTGCACTTCTCAGTAAATTATATGTCAAACTCTTCAGTCAACAGTAGAATGCATTTGATACATCAAAGTTAACCTAATGTTAACTATTTTAACAATCACTTTTATATTCATAGAGATAGAGAAAGAAAGTTAATAATACTGTCAGCTGCTCTGCCAATAAAGCTTTTTAAAATTAATTAAACAACATGGTAAATATTTGACATGTAGATTTGAACACTTTTTGTTTTTTTTGTTTTTTTTTTTTTGCTTTGCTTTTGTCACCTGAAACGAACCTGAATTCAATCAATAACTAACCGAATTCCTACTGATTAGATTCATGTGGGTCTATGCTTAATAATTCAATTTAATTAAGTTCACAATTTAAAGGTGGGCGAAGGCGAGGGGGGGGAGGGGAGGTGTGTCTTATGTAAACAATTACATCACAATTCTACAATTGGAACCATATAAAGCCTTTTTCATTGAAGGTCGCTTCAGTGGTTAATGCTTTAGCGGGCATTTTCTCATTCACCAAACGATATGAAAAAAAAAAACAAAAATAACAAAAAACCGCAAAGATATTTTCAATTGTTGTGGTTTGTTTTTGTTATTATGTTTAAGCATACATATATATATATTTATATATAGTCACTGGGCTATATATTATCGGCAACATAGTCTTCATATCAGCTACCAAACGCACCTTATCTTATCAGTGAAAATCATATGGCTTTCAAATATGCTTTGGTTTCGGCTTTGGGTTTACTTTTCGAGTTGGGGTTGGGGTTGGGTTACCTCACTCAGACACACACATACATATATATATATATATATGAGTTCCAGTTTCAGAGTGTGGCAATTACCGTTTATTTATTTAACGGCAGATACAAGGCAGCACTTGCCAAAGTAGCATGAGTAAATATTCTTCTATAAACAAAAATAATAAAAAAAATAGTTACACCTCGAATTAGCTGTTCGTTTAGTTTTCAAAATATGTACACAACAGTTGAGCCTTGCCTATAAGATTATCCATTATTATATACTGCTTAGGCTGACTATGGGCCTCGCTGCTCATGTTGCTCAAGCTAATTTTACTGTTAGGCTAATTTATTTCTTAAGCTTTGAATAGGCTCAAGAAATTTATGGTCTTACTCTGATTCTGGCAAAAGACTCTGAACCATTGGGAATTATTTGAAAAATACAGTTTATACTTCAAATATATGTCTAGCTCAATAAATCTATTATTTATTTTTTATATTTTACTAACGCAAAATTTTAAAAAATGTTTTCTACACATATTAAATTAAAAAAAAAAAATTTTATTTGAATTTATACTGTAAATATGTGTGGCTGAATACAGCTTTTATTATTTTATTATATTTTTGTATTTTAATTAATTTTTTATTTATATTAAAACATAGTTTTTTTTTTTTGTAGACATTAATTTTTTTTTGTATATATATATATATATATATATATTTTTTTTTTATTTTAAATAAATTTTTGTTAATATATTTTTTTTTTTATAATTTACTATCGAACATTAAAAAAAATGTTTTATCAAAATGAAAAAAAAAATTTTTTAAATGAATTAGATTTTAAAATATGATATTTATTCGATTTAAATTGTAAATATAATATGTATTATGTTTTAATTCATCTTTTTATTTTTGTATTTATTTTGTTATATTTTAATTTATCTTATTATTTTTGTATTTATTTTATCTTACTATTATTATTATTATTTTTTTTTTATTTGTTTTTATATTTTTTTTATTTATTTATTTATTTTTTTGTTTTGTTATATTTTAATTAATTAATTAATTTATTTTTTGTATTTATTTTGTTTATATTAATTTTTTTGTTTATAAAAATTGTTGTTTCTACATATGAATTTGTTTTAAATAATTCAATTTAATATGTGACTTTGTTAACGAAAAAGTTTTTTATTGCTTTACTGCTTCTATCCCACTGATCATAGGTGTACTTATACACATGTAGCTATATATACACACACATACATATATGTATATATAGGCTCCAAATATGGCTCGGTGAATTGCCTCCAAATGCGAATGAGTACGAAATGTTTGGTTGGGTGTGGATTATACGTCCTATGCTCTCTTTCTGCCTCTCGCTCTCACTGCTTCACTCTTCTGGTCTGATTGGAACCCTGTGACGATTTGACGCAGAGCCAACTGCATGTGCACACACACACACACACACACACACACACACACACACACACACACACACACACACGCGCGTATTGTCTATGTGTAAGCAGTGACCACAATGCCAATTTTATATACACATCTATATGTATATCTGAATGGATATATATATATATCAGAATAAATCGACACCTGCACCTCCACCTGCAGCCAAAGCCAATCAAATCTGCCCACCAAATGTGGTTCAATATCAACATTGTTGTCCTTCCGTCTGGCAGCCAAAAAAGGCAACACAGAATATCCAAACTGTATACAAATTAGAAGACGTGCCGCGATTCAAGAATTTGCAGTCATTTGGTAGATTCATTGAATAAATACATACATATGAGTAACTTAAATATATATATATATTTATCATTGAAAAAAGTGATTAACACTAATTGTCAATCAAGCTTCGATAATTCAGCTTAAATTAGAGTAGAACTGTTTCTCATACCGAGCACACACTGTAGTTAAATGGATTTGAGTATGTGTGTCTGTCTGCTTATTCAAGCAAACGCCGTTAGGAGAGCCCATTGAGCTTTTGTTGTTGCATTTTGGGTGGTGCTCAAGGCAGCCGCTAAATGTGAAGACGAGCGAGTTCTATTTTGAGCGATCTGGCAAGGGAAAGAGAGCGAGCGAGAGATCGAGTGCGAGTGCAAGAGACTAGATGACAGACGAACTTCGTGTTTACACACGCACAAGCACACGCACATGCCGATGCATATATGCATACACACACACATCCAAACATCCACACATGCATGCATGCACAGTTAAGTAGGTGACACTATGCGTGGCGGCATGCAGAGGAGAGGAAGTTAGAAAGAGCGAGAGAAAGATGCAGCTGTCATTTTTGCAAATTCTACATTGTACGCCCATTCGCTACTACTTTGCCTACTTATATATAAATATATATATATTTACATATATGTATGTATGTATATGCATGTGTCACTGGGAGAAATTGAGTTGCGCATGCGTAAAGACAATTTGTTTATTCATACAAAATGTGATGACAAAGACGCACTGAGTTAGAGAATTTTCTTGTTGCCTTTGTTGCTATACTTTTTATGCTGTCTGAATATCTGGCGGAATTTAAAAATAAACCATGGAATCATCATTGAGAATATACAATATATATATACAAAAAAGAAGAGCCGAAATCTTTGTTAGCTGGCGTAAATGAAAATATTGCATAAATAAATAGATGGGGGACAACGACAGGGACAGGGGCAGGGTTGACTATCTAACGATATCAAGTTTGATCAGCAATTAATCGAACATTTGATCTACTTCGTACATACTTAAGTTTTTTTTTTTAATTTTGATTTAATTTATGAGTTTTGCACTTTTTTATTACCGAATCCAAATTGAATAGTGATGAGACTTTCTTAATGAAGCCACCGCCGCCGCTGCTGCTTCCATCCTGACGCTTCTTTTTGCGTGTGGTCATATTATTATCACAACGCGCTCGTTCTCTCACTCACTCTCTCTCTCTCGCGCGCGCACACAGCAATGAACGTTGCACGTAACGTAACACAATCACAAATGCCGGTTGAGTGACGTCGCAGTCGCGTTAACGTTTACGTTAATTATTGTTACGTTGCAACGTTTGGTTCGTTCACTACGTGCTAAGCAAACAAAATGTTATAAATTTCCCTTTAGCTTTGCGTTTAATATAAAGTATAAGCATACACACGTACACACGCCCACAAATACATACATAAGCGTATGTTACTTGCACTCGCGCTCGCCGCCGCCGCGTGACTCACTAACAAGTGTCATCCACACACACAAGACGCAAAAAATAATTTAAAAAAAAGGCAAAACGAAAAAAAAAAAAAAATAAATAAATAGGTAAATAATAACAACTAATAAATATGTAAGAGCAACACAGACAAGCGGCACGTTGCCAACGTGAGCGAGTTCTAACTACAACTATCGCTAAAAACTTGCTGGGCACCGTTTGTTCTGTTTCTGTTACTGAGCGTGAGAGAATCTTCTAATCGCACACACATATATACACATTCACGTTATGCTTTCCAAATTACATACACACATATTTATTTATTGTTTGCCAGAGTAAGTAGCAAAAAAAAACAAAAAAAATCAACAGCCGCAATGCTCTCGCTCTCACTCTCTGTGTCAACCGCCGACTATTTTGGTATTTTTTTGCGCTATGCCTGCATGTGTATAACCTACATACATACGTGTATGTGTGTACGTATGCGTATGAGTGTATGTGTGAGCGTATATGTACGCGGTTCTGACGAATGTAAAAAATATAAAAAAAAGTAGCGCAAGCTAAAAGGCACAACTTTAAGACATTATTTTTGTTTTAGCCGTTTTTATGATAGCCAATTTTTCATTGATTACACTTTGTTATGGTTTGTGGTTTGTGGCACGTATCTATGTATAAATTTATAAACATTAATATTTTATGTACAGAGTTTTGCTTTTGTTCTGGATTTTTTTTTCAGGTCACTTTGAAGCACATTTCTATATAAAACACGCACATTTCTACTCGAGTTTCGCATTGATTTTGAAAATAAGCTTGCTGGCGCTGATTTTCACAGACCGTTTATGTATTTTCTTAATGCGTTTACGCCGCAATTATGCGATGCCTGCTTCTTTTCCCGTGTTGTGTTGTTGGCATTTTTCTAGCGAGCCAGCGACTGACTAGAGCTGCGCAACCGTTCGATTGTTGCCGAGCCCACAAAACCGGCCCACCTCTAGCATGCTAACAAACTATCGTCGTGATGTTTGGGTATGCGTAACCGGTTATATTACCGCTGATACATCAACAGTATTGGCTGGCAGCACCAAACTATATTGTTTGTAGCTTGCAGAGCCTCCAAGTTTTTACACTATACTATCGGCGTTGTGTCGATGAATAATGCACGCTAATTAAAATTTATGTTTACATACGATTGCACATTGACACGCACAATTAGTAAGCAGCGACGTGTTTACTTTTTACATTTTTATCAAGGGAGTGACGCTTGCGCTCAGATCGCTAGAGACGGGACTAGAGATCGATAGCTTAAAGCCCGGCTATCGATACCATCGATCGCAGCAACCAGTGTTAGCAAAACCTTTCTCGAGCGTAGATCAGAGTTGATTGTAAGCTGGGCGCGAAATACAAAATATTTAAATCGAGATTGTGCAAACACAACTAGCGGATAGGTGAAGCCCGTTAAAAACTACAAATATGGGTCAACAATTAAACAAAATAACATTTATAGTGCTCTAAGTGTATGAAAGTGACAAAAACGGCATCATATCTTTAAATATAAACATTTTTTCTTGTTACCAATATTGGAGTGAAATGGTAAATAAATCTAAACAAATAATTAATAAACATATTGTGGTAAAAATAATTATACAAACCATAAGAATTTCAAATCAAACAATCAGAATAAAAACTTTGTATTAGAGAAATTGATTCAATTGTCGTTTTAATTGCTTATTAAATACATAAGTACATCATCTTATAGTAATACAGTATAAAAACATAGACATGCCCGAAATTATAGATGATATCAATATTACGTGTGAACAACTCAAAAATATAACCAATTAAAGTATCAAATCTCAGATTTTGGATTGAGCAGAACGTGAAAAAGTGATAGGAAAATTGTGAGAATATGAGAATAGAGGGCAAAAATATATTAATACAATATTATGATGAACATTAAGTTGGAATAATAATAGTAAGGAAAGAAAATAATAAACACTGGTTAGGTTTCAATTACAATTAATAAAATACTCTACAAAGGCTGTGTAACAACAACAGTTTGAGCGGAAACGGAAACAAGCGGCATTGGTGGCCATTTTTATTTCATTTGAAATCAAGCGCCAAATTAAGCGAAATTAACTAGGGCCAAACGATTTGTGTGCGATTATGGCCATCCGGTCTTTATTTTTATTGTTATTATTATTTGATTTCAGCATGTTTTTGGAATGTTTGGCTATATCGGGCAGTCATTGGCTCATTGCCCTTTGGCAGTTTTAATGGCCTATTTTTGTATTTGTTTATTTTTTTTTTCTGTTCATAATTATCCTCGATTCGAGCATTAGTGTGACATGATTTAGCTTTAGCTATGGGGGCAGTGAGCAAACATAATTCATTCAATTGCAGCCACTTACTATCTGACTCCCGCTTCTAGCTGCTGTCGTGGACTGTGATTGGCTAAGATGTTGCTGCTGCTGTTGATGTTGCTGCAATTGTTGTACCACCTGCTGCTGCTGCTGCTGTTGCTGTTGCTGGGGTGAGCGCGAGTTGCGCACTTGTTGAATGCCAGCATCGTCGGCTGCAGCATCTTTGGCAGTCTCGCAATCAGACTCAATGCGCATGCGTTGGTTCTGCGAAAGATAAATATTTATATAAATGAAAGAATGCATTAGCATTTGACAGACAGCTCAAGAAAATACTTAAATGACACAGCTGAAGAGACATAGGAAACATTTCAACTGAAGTGTATTAATTGCTAGCAAAAATAGGTCAAAAAGATCTTAAAAGACATATACTTCACATATAATAAAAATATATGAAATATTGAGTTTTAAAAGAGACTAGTCTTAAACATATTTGTTTTTTATTGTTAGCAAATATGGGTCAAGAAGATCGTAAAAGCAGATATACTTCACATATAATAAAAATAGAGAATATCTTGAGTTTCACAAAATTCTAGTCTTATTTATTATTTTTTATTGCTTATTAATTTTCAGTTTAAGTTTTTTCTTCATATCAATTTAAAAATACGTTAAAGCTTATCGATAATATAATCAACTGGCAGTTATTTGGCAATGTTTTTTGAATTGATTCTGGCAACGCTTGACAAACGCAATGTATATAATATATTTCCCTTTTCCTTTCCACATATTCTAGTCATATTTAGTCATTTTTATCGCTAAGTAATTCCCAATTTAAGTTTTTTCTTCATATATATTTAAAAATACGATAAAGCTTATCGATAACATAATAAGCTGGCAGTAAAATTGTATATTGAATGAGTTCTGGCAACGCTTGACAACGTAATGTATATCATATATTTCCCTTTTCCTTTCCCTTCCAACATATAGCATAATTGTATAAGTATAATATAAGACGTCTGCCTTACGTTGGAACAACAGCAAACGTAACGGCCGCTAACGCTGCTGCTATCGCCGTCGGCATCGATTTCCTGCTGCTCCTTTGCTTTCTTCTCCTGCAGACGAGCTTTTTGCTGCTGTTGTTGTTGCTGTTGTTGTTGTTGGTGCTGTTGCTGCTGATGTGACGGCGGCGGCGGTGCAGTCAACTGACGTCGA
This sequence comes from Drosophila hamatofila, assembly GCA_035045345.1. NCBI lineage: Eukaryota > Metazoa > Arthropoda > Insecta > Diptera > Drosophilidae > Drosophila > Drosophila hamatofila. The sequence goes on along the minus strand of JAWNPA010000039.1, from coordinate 16,101,606 downwards.
CGTCGACGCATTCGTACCGGCGACCGCGCGCCAACATAATTGGAGAAACGTCGTCGCGAATGCCGCACTATCGATACCCAATCGATCATGTTGTGAAAAGTACTTTTTTATTGAATAGTTCGGACTTTAAAAATTTCCCACAGCGTTGCATTTACAATTCAACTAACATACAAGCACACGCACACGCACACGCATACGCATACACGTATACACGCGCACACACAAAAGCACTGGAATAAAGTTACTTTTTATGTATTTTGAGCGTGTTGAATTTACAGCTTGTTATTCTTTGCCTAAGTACATATTGTAATACACAGTTATTGAATAAAAACTCTCAAGAGCAAAAGCAAGCAACAAGTTGTGTGTGTGTGTGCGTGTATATGAGACTTTGTGCGTGTGTGTGTGTGTGTGTGTGTGTACGTGCCTCAACATCCACCCTCAAGCTCAACTTTCATTTTTGACAACCCTCAGCCTGAGGCTGCTGTGTGTGCGTGTGTAAACATAAAAGAAACTGGAAGCAATATGTATGTATGTATGTAAATCTCGTATACAACTTATGCATGTGCAAATGTATGTGCGTATGTGTGTATATGGAGTAATTGTAGATGTATTCATTTCCCATAGATTTCTGTTTTTGCTTGACTTGATTTGAACGTACGAGGAATATTTTTACCTATTTATTTGTCTATTTACACACACATGCACAAGTACATGTATGTGTGTGTGTATTGTATTTGCAATAGACCAAAAGTTCACATGTCGAACAGACCGAGAAGACATCAAATAAAAATCTGGCAACCTAAACAGGAATGTTTATAGCTGTACACTCCGCTGCATTTGCTTGGGTACATTTAAAAATTTAATAATTGCTATTGCTATTGAAATTGTATTTATATTTTAACACAATTTAAGTAGCAGAGATGCAATTAAATTTTGTATATTTTTTAATTATTCTATATATGTACATATGAATGTATTTTTTTTACACTGTCTGTAGACAGAGGTATCGGAGTGTATGTGTTTACTTTGGGGTGGACCAAAATGTGCGCTCACACACATAAAGTAGTTGAAATCTGTTTGTGTGCGTTTTCCACGAAATGGATATGTTCACAAATATATGTACATACATATGTATGTATGTATGTGAGTGTGTATGTCGACATATCTATGGAAACTGCATAGTCGTAATCCTTCAAAAAAAATGAATTCTACTTTTTGCTATTCACTCTATTCTCTGACTGATTGGATTAAGCTTTAGCTTGCGTGACTGATCGAAAGGCGAGCCCATAAATCAACAACGCACAGGAATATATGTATATATATGTGTATTTATACATGTATGTATGTATAACCAGTATAATTCCGGATATCACAATAGAAAAAGCCGCGTTTCTTAGCGCTTCTATCGAATGTGCGCGAAAAACTGGCATCAGACAACAAAGACGGAAAGCGACGACGGGCGGCAGTCAAGCAAGATGCCAAAACAAAACAGAAGAGTCAGATATATGTGTACTATATAGATATATTGTATATATAGATAGGTTATATGTATATAATTTGTTGTTGTTTTAATAAGTTGCCCAATGCCAGCGGAGAAAATCTGAATGAAAAGCCCAAAGACGAGCGAATTAATGTACATATAAATATATATGTATACATATACATATGTATATGTATGTATGTCTGTCTGTCTGTATGTATGTTTATATGTCTGCCTACAAGTGGAGAGACATCGAAAATATTTTGTGAAAGCATTGCCAAGGCGTATACGTAATATACAGTAAATACAATAATATATGATATATATATATACATACATATATATATATATATATACGTATACATATTGTATATATGTACATATACATGCACATTTAGTTTACAGGTAAAACCATTTAGCGTTGAGATCAGCGCACAATTTATACCCTCTGTAAACTATGGCAACGCTTAACATTGACAGCATCCATGTTGAGTATGGAATGACATTTGCTTGCTTGCTTGTTTTTTTTTTCATTTTTAGTTCAACAGCGAAAAGGCGTTGAAACGGGATAGCAACATGTAATTAGCAGAGCTAGCAAAAACAGTATGTGCGTGTGTAAAACATTGATGCTTAACAGCTGTGCGCCACATGTCTGTGAGCGTATGAGTGTGTGCGTGTGTGTGTGTGTATGCACCACTGGAAAGTGTGCAATTTACAAAGTGCCAAAAATATGTAATTGTATTTTAGTGTTGAATAATTATGCATGTAAAATGTCTTAATGTCGATGGCATGGTATTTTTTAGGACATTTTTTAAATATTCAATGTTCACAACTGCATATTGGTATTGAATTTATTATTGAAAATTTATTAAATATTTTATAAACACGCAAACACACACACACACACGCACAACGCGCGCCAAGGTGGTTAAATCGTCGATTCTAACCAATTTGGAAATGCCGGGCAATTTGCACACGATGGGGCGCAAAAAGACGTTGGCCAAAGACAGACGAAAGAAGAGAGAGCGAGAGACGGGCACAGGAAGCGGAGACAGAAAACAGAGAGACGGGGACAGTTGACGGATACGCGAAAGTTGTGCGACTCGACACGTCGACAGCGCTGCTGTTACTGCCACGCGCGACGCACGAAGCGCCAACGCCAGCAGCAACAGCAGCAGCAGCAGCAGCAGCAACAGCAACAGCAACAGTAGCAGCAGCAACAACAACAACAACAGCTAAAGACGTCGTTAATGGGCGGGGGGTGGGCAGCTTGCAGAAATGTCTTTATTGGGCGTTTGAGCAATGTGCCGCCTTGTACTAGTTAATACGTTAAGCACGGCTGTTGAACAATTGATGATATTGCATTTGTTGCACGAGCACATCCTTAAGAGCACACACACACACACCCACACACCAACACACATACAGAGACACGCCCTCAACTATATCAGTTATCGTCGTGCAATCAGGTCATAAGAAAATCAGCAAAAGCTGTCGCTACATTTGCATAGGCATCATTTACAATTTAGCATACGTTACGTTGACTTTAACGTTTTACGTTAACGTACTACGCATGTCAACAGCACAATACGTACGTATGTACGTACCTTCGCCTGGATTTCGCCTGTGCAATAACAAAAGCAGCGCGTCGGCGCAGGACATAAGGACATAAGGACGAACGACTGCGAGCCCGAATTCGAACCCGAACCCAAACCGAATCCGGGCCACGAGCTAAAGCGTGACGCTCCGCTCCGCCCACCCAGCCGCCCACTTGTACAACATGCTCCCGTTATTCTGCCCCTGACTGGGTCAACACAAATCATGTTGCAAATACAAAACAGACGACGCTAACAGTTAAGTCCTTATCAAATTTAAAACTGTTTGTATGACTGTGTGTGGGTGTGTGTGTGTGGGTCAGTGTTGCCATATTGGCCAATTTAAGGCTAGATATAGCTTATATGAAAACGGATATGCTTGCAAAATTATGAAAATGCTTATATCCTTAAATCTAGCTTTTTATTAATATAAAGCCAGCACTTGGCTTTTTTTTTTTTGCCTTTCTATATGCCGCATATAGTTTTAGGTGTTTTTGAAGGAAAATCAAATTTGTTGTGTTAGTTTTGTATTTTTTGTTATTGCTATGCGAAATTGTCGAATTATCTATGGAAATTACAGAATGAAGTAAAATAGACCAAAAAAAGGGTCCACAAATGTTTAATTCCCGATTCAGCTTTTATTGCCCGCCTTTCCAGCTAGATCTAGCTTTTTGTGCTCTCGAAAAATGGCAACACTGGTGTGGGTGTGTGTGTGTGTGAGATTGTGTGGGTGTGCGCGTGTGCCTAACGGTTGCTTGGCTACACACAGACCCACACAAAAACAGCTTAAGCAGAAGAAAGAGAGGGAGAGGAGAGAGGAAGAGAGGGAGAGGGAGCAAGGACGACAGTGAGAGCTAGCGATAAAAGCAATCAGTGCTTGTATTACAGTAAAAACCTGTAAAAGTGACCCGCCTCAAATGTTTTGACACTTGCCTAGTTGGGCACTTCCTGAGCAAAAACTTTGCTTCGGCTTCAGCTTCGGCTTCCTTTGCCTTTGCCTTTGAATTTGCCTTTGCATGCGAACGGCATACCGATTTCAACTTTACGCTCCTTTACGCACGCAAACAAAACTTTCAGTTAAGTAAACTGTTGTATATACAATTATATATATGTATATATATATATATAATATTTTTATATACTATGCATATTCAACTGTTAATATTCATGTAGAAGTAACGCCATTAGTAAGCGCCCCGATCTCTCGCCTCGCAAACAATCAATCAATTTGGAAGTTATTCATGTAAAGTCATCATTCAAACACAAACTAAGCTAAACAAAACAAAACAACATTTTGTTTTGTTTATCTTCGAGCATAAATATACAAGTTTATCTGCCGTCTCATTTCATTTAATGATGTCATAAAGTTAGTAAGTTTATGACATATCTATATATATACTATCCTGTTTAAAAACTAACTTAAAGCATATCTATTTGTATTTCGCAGGCTGATTATAATAATATATAGTATCTATATATTATATATATTTTTATACATCATAAGTTAAAATCTTAATTTTTGGCATATTCATTCACTTTTCGCCGTCTGATCATAATAATATATATATGTATATTGTATATATAATAATACTCATACTAATAAATAAGTTAGAATCTTAATTTTAGGCTAGATTCATTCACATTTCGCAGTCAAAACCCTTATTGTATTTTCAAATATTAAAATAAATATATTATATTATATAAGATTAATCAATCTATTCAGTTTTCTTTCATCTTCACTTATTGCCGCACACTTTATAAACTTTTCAATCCTTGTATATATTTTTTATCCTGAATATATCAATATCAATGGGAATTTAGTATATAATATAATGGCCTACTGAGAATGTATGTAATAGGCAGTGATCGTAGGCGTGGCAAATCCCATAAACTATACATTCTTGATTAGAACGACGACCTGAACCGATCTGTCCATCTGTCCGCCTGCCTTCCGTTCGTATGAACGCAGCTATCTCCAAATATGAAATATATATTCATATCCATACCCATATCCAGTATAAGACTATCTTATTTTTTATTAACTAATCACTTATTATCAATAAAAGTTTATTTGTATTTAAGCATAATCGAAATACCACAAAAGCTGGAGATATCCTGTATAAGTTCTTATGATGAATACACAAATGTCGAATATTTCGGATTTTTTATACCTCTCGCCTAACACATATAGATGTCATTGCGTGCGTATGCGAGTATGTGTGTGTGTGCATGTATTACTTGATATATGAATTGGAATGGCAGTTCTTGGCAGGATTTTAGGTGTATCCTAGTCGTTCACTCCTGAATAGAGCACTTTTACGTGCCATATAAATTATGCTCGGTAGACAAAGAGCTTGAAGATTATTGCTTGCCATGACTTTTACGATACCCATAAAATGAGCTTAGCTTTAAAGTAGAAGCTATCCAGTACCATGAAATTTGGATTTTTATCATTTTTATAAAAGTTTTGGTGAGCCAAAACTAAGAGCATTTTTTATATGTTGTTGGAAAAGATTAAAAAATCATATTCAATACAAATTTATAGATCTAAAACTTTTCTTCATAGCTGATAAATTTTTTGATATAAAAAAATTTATTTCATTCAAATTGGAGTTTTCGTTGAAGAGATATAACTTTTCAGACTTTCAAAACTGTTAAATCTATTCAGCTAAGCAGCACTGTATATTAGACATAAACTTAAAATCTTTATAATTGTCATATAAGTAATACCAGTTGAGCTTTATATACATATATATGCCTTAACTCAAATTTCCCGCTCTCTGTATATGTGTATATATTTATGTAGCATGGTTATATAGACATAGATAATATGATGGCTATAAATATGAAATAGTTGTAGTTGTAGTTGTATGGATAATGTTATTTATGATAATGTTAATGAGTTAATGCGCTTACCAAAATCTCTTCCAATTCATTTTTAAATGTTCTGCTCAAGGCCTCGGCATGCGCGGCCGCGTTCACCGTTTGATTAAGATTTGAACTTGGATTGGGATTTGTGGCATCGTTGTTAAATTCATAGACGCAATTGCGATTTAGATTGGTAGTTTTTATAAACTGTATAGTGGGTTGAGTAGATAGAAGATTAAAGATATAAGATAGAGACAGAGAGAGAGAGAGAGAGAGAGATAGATAGATAGATAGATAGATAGATAGATAGATGGATAGATAGAAAAAGAGAAAGATTAAGACAGATAGAGAGCAGCATGAGAATAGAGTTCGAAATGTTAAAGTTGTCTAAACTAAGTTTGAAAACATGAAAACTTATGTAGAACGGGTGTTTCTATATGTATAAGGAAGTAAATTATATAGATCGAAAAATGATTATATGATCAAATGATTCAAAAATATACCTAAAATGATATCGAAAACTCTAAGGCACGCATATTTATCTATATAGATAGGATTCCTATAACTAAATACGACACAACACATATAGATATATATTTATACATAAAGGAAAAATATACATAAATCTAGAAGCTAATATTAAGTTTGAGCTGGAGTTTCAAACTTTCCAAAGAGTATTATAATCACATTATAATAATAATAATTATAATAACTTTTCAGCTCAATCATCTACGACATAGACTCTAGTTACAACGATCAGTCTATTGATCTAGAAACAGAACAGGTATATGCTAGTATATACTATGTATGCTATATACTATATAATCAACTCTTTCTCTACTTACATCGGCAATCTTTGTCGCTTGTCCATCTTTCTCCCATTTGGTCGCAATTTGCAAGGTTTCGGCGGTCTTTTGTTGTATGCTCTTTGAGTCATCCAATAATGTTAATTCATAGAATTCTTGTATATCTGTAAAGGGTAAACAATTAATAGTATTATATTATATTGTAATATATAAATACATATTTTATATTTATTTTCCTATTAAGTTTTTTACAATGCAAGTATTTGAAATGCTTTCAGTCTTAAAGAAATATAAAAGTTTATAGTAAAAAGTTTTTCAAATCAAAATGTATTTATTAGCCTATTTTATAGGGTATTAGTTTTTCGTATATAGTTCTTGAACTTTTATATTAAGTTAAGTCTTACAAGCTAATCTACTTATAAGATATATATTTATAACTTTGTATATGGAAGAAGCCAAATTCAATTTGCTGGGTATGCAGAGAACTTTTGAAGCTTAATAGTAAAAGTATTACAAACAAGTAAGAAAGCTCTAGTCGAGACTGCTTGACTACGAGATCCCCTAAGCCCTTCTAGGAATGTTAGTTATATTTAATAGTTAATATGCACACAGCCATACACACAATTGAGAGTGTTTTTTAATTGAATTTGGCAGAGAAAAAATAAATGAAAAGTATAAGCAAATTTGTGCACTGATGTTTGAAATTAGAAAAAAAAAATAAAATTGAGTTTTAAAATAGTTAGAATGGAAAATAAAAAGCAAATACTGAAAGTGTGTTTTTATTAACAGTTATAGTATGTAAAATATTATAAAATTGTTGGAAAAAATCAAATAACAGTTGATTTATGGGTGACGCTTAAATATGGCAGCTCATGATAATAAATCCATCCATTCATGAGTATTGAATGGAATAGCCAGAAATTGAGGCAGTTTATGCAGGAATCTTAGTCCTTAAGAGAACTAGAGAACAGCTGGAAGTGTTGTCTATTAATAACTAACTGTCTCTAATAGCTATAAATATTTAAGTAAATAATCTATTAAAAATAACAACATTTAGCCAACTTTGAATGAGACAGAATTAGGAATATATATATGGGATATATATATGTATATAAAATATATAATGAGAATTAACTATGTCTATTTGCCGATCTATATACTAATCACATGTATATCTGTATGTCTGTCTCTCTGTCTATCTCTCAGTCTGTCTCTCCGTCTGTCTGCCTGTCTGCCTAAGCAAGGAGCGAAGATGAGCAGCAGATGATCATTTATGCTGTCTATATGTACGCAGCAATATTTGCATACATTTACATTTAAGTTAAACTCATTTAGAATGCTTGAAGCAGCAGAGAGTGTTCTCATTGGTCACTTCACGATCGACTGCAGCGACCGCCACTCGACGCAGGCTCAACATTTGAGCTCGCCTTAGATTTTGAGTGAAAGTGGCCCTATATAAAGAGCAGCAGCTGCAGCATTTCTTCAGTCGTCCAGGCCCGGTGGGGGTCAATTGTGCAGTGCAGTAAAGTGAAAGTGAAAGTGAAGTGAAGTGTGGCGAGGTCAGGTAAATATTTTATTTGTTAATAATGTTAAGTACTTTAAGCTGAATTGTAATAGTTATAAATAATTCTTAAGAAATGTGTAAATAATTTATTTGTTAATAATATTAAGTACTGTAAGCTAAATTGTAATAGTTATAAATAATTCTTAAGAAATATTTAAATATTAATTATAAGGGCAACTTTAGACATAATGTTAGTGATCGTTTAAAGACTTAGACTAAGAGGAAAGACTTAGAAAAATCGAAAGACTTAGAAAACTAGAAAGACTTAGAAAAATTGAAAGACTTAGAAAATTAGAAAGACTTAGAAAACTAGAAAGACTTAGAAAACTAGAAAGTCTTAGAAAAATTTACACACTTAGAAAATTAGGAAGACTTAGGAAATTAGAAAGACTTAGAAAACTTAAAAGACTTGGAAAAATAGAAGGACTTTGAAAATTAGGAAGACTCCTAGGAAAATTGAAAGACTCAGAAAACTAGAAAGACTTAGAAAAATTGAAAGACTTAGAAAATTAGGAAGACTTAGAAAAATTGAAAGACTTAGAAAATTAGGAAGACTTAGAAAACTAGAAAGACTTAGAAAAATTGAAAGACTTAGAAAATTAGGAAGACTTAAAAAACTTGAAAGACTTAGAAAACTAGAAAGACTTACAAAATTTGGAAGACTTAGAAAACTAGAAAGACTTAGAAAACTAGAAAGACTTAGAAAAATTGAAAGACTTAGAAAGTTAGGAAGACTCTTAGGAAAATTGAAAGACTTAGAAAACTTGAAAGATTTAGAAAATTTAAGAAGGCTTAGAAAAATTGAAAGACTTAGAAAATTTGTCAGACTTAGAAAATAAGGAAGACTTAGAAAATTAGAAAGGCTTCGAATACTTACAGATTTAGAAAACATGACAGGCTTAGAGGGAAGACTTAGAAAACCTAGCTGACTTAGAGGCAAGACTTAGAAAATATGGTAGACTTAGAAAACTTGAAAGACTTAGAAAATTAGGAAAACTTAGAGACTTAGAAAACTTGGCAGATTTAGAGCAAAGAGTTAGAAAACATGGCTAGTTATATTGTCATTAGGATAATAGTTATATTGTCATTAGGATATTAATAAAAAGCCCCGTTGTATAGTTTACAATATTTAGCTTACAGGGTATCTATAGAGTAGATTGGAAAGTTATTGAAAAACCAATTTCGAATTCTGTATCAGAAATTTTATTCTATAGGATATCCACACAATAGCTTTAATAGTCTTATATGTGATAGACTAAATAAAATTTAAATTCTTTATTAGAAAACAAATGGTATAGTATCATTTCAATACTAGTCTACTTTACAGGGTAGTTTAGTCTCATACAAAAAAAACTCGACATAAATTTCAAATTCTTTATACAAAAACAAACTGTACAGCAACAATTAAAAAAAGGAAAACAAATTCTACAGCAAAATCGTATAGGTTACAGGGTATTTTCAGCTCAAATATTAAAATGCAATTTTCTACAGCACAATTTGAATTTTGTTTATCGCCTTGGTGGAAGTGGGAAATAATATCGTCCGTAGCTGAGCATATAACAAGTTTTTAGGTCAAGCCTCAGTGGGTCGCTTCGTGGTTTTGTCTGGCTGTCTGTGTGTGTGTGTGTGGGCGGTGCCACGCCCAGCTCATCAATAAGCCCCAAAGTCAAGTGGCCTAAATGTAAAATTGTGAATGCGTCCATTTAATTTCCTGCACACGTCAATATCCACAGCTCAGTCCATGGGCGAGACAACGATGTGAGTGGCCAGAAGAAAGCGGAATGCATATAACTAAGGCTAGCTATATAGCACATAACAAAGCACCACCAACAGACCCCACGCCACACCCCCTCCAAGATACATTGTATTGTACACATATATAGCTAAGAATTGACTTGAGTTGAGTCGGCTCTTGACGATTCGTTTGTTTATGCAACGCTCGACTCGAGTGTGTATCAAGTTATGGATCCGATTTAACGAGCTGCGTCGCTCCATTTTGCTTGACTCAGCTCAAAAGGCAGAAGAAGAAGAAGAGCAAACTGTATGCACAGCATTTGAAAATTTTGGATGAAACCTAATGCCAAAAAACAGCTACGACTTATCAGCTCAAGCATATCTTGGGCAAACACTTCAAGATATTCTAGAAACATCTCGCATTCGACAGAGCTGCTATGTGAGTGAGCTTTAACGGATGAGAGGCTGTATAAGTATGTTTGATGGAAGTTTCGCTAGATAAAAACATAATCCCAGTGCATATACAGAAATTGTGCAAAGAGAACTTTGCTTTTATAGCTAGATAGAGTTACCTCACTTTAAGTTACCTCACATAAGACTTATTTAATGGAACTCTGTAATATATACACTTATACACATATATGTATGTCTAGAAGTGTATGAATACGTAATATCAGTAGACTATAGACATATATGAGCTGCATTTAAAAAGTATTGCAAATGTTGAATTTTCTAGGGATTACATATATTCGATTTCGATTTGTGCTTGTCTTGCAATCCGTCCGTTTGTCCGTCCGTCCGTCAGTCTATGCACAAACCATGTCTCCGCATTTAAAGCTCAACACTTGAAATTTGGAATATATACTTGAAGTTACTACGCGAGCTCAAAAATATATAAGGGATATATTAACGCCTCTTCCGGGGCGTGCCGAAAATACCCTGTATTTTGAACAGTTTGGGCGCGTAAGCTCTACTCTAGACTCCTTGAAAAGATTGGTCTGACTCTATATACTCACGCCCACTAGGGGCTGTACTGTATCTTCTACATCTTTACAGTTAGAAAATCAAAATCAAAATTTAAGGGATAACTTCCTATTGTTCAATATACACAAAAATACTTGAAAGAATTCGACAATTGCAATACTTTCTGAACAAACCTAGTTATATAACATTTTAGCTAATTTTAGATACATAAATCTTATTTAATAGACTTCTATAACTCATTAGCTACCATATGTATATAGCTATATATTTATGATATATGTATATATCAATATCAATATCTATTGTATAACACTCACCTAGTAGCGCTTGAAAGAGGCGAGACTTAAAGATGCGAATCACACGCTCGATGGCAATACGCAGCGCACGATCCTGTGGCTCCGAGAGACGCGCATGATAATCCTCGAGCAATTCAAGGGCTCGATGAGCTTCTGCAAAAGTTTGAAAGAATTTTGAGTATTACAATTGTTTGACATACTTTTCTGAGAAATCTTGAATATAAATTTTATAAGTGCTTTGATATACATAAACTATAATAATAGTAAGATAAAGTTGCAGTTGAAAATAAGAATTCAATTCCACTAAGTTTCGTGAATTTGAACAACATTTTCAGCGAAAGTTTTCCTTATATATATTTCTGAAATATTTCCCAATTCTATAGATATTTCTGAAACATTTCGCATTCCTATATTTTTCATATATTTCCTATTTTTTTATATATTCCTTAAAAATTTCTCATTCTCATTGCAGTTTTTTCACCAGCTGAAATAGTTCTGCTGCCTCAATAGACTATATGCTAGAGCTTTGTCTTTCTATAGCTGTTTGGCCCATCATTCAATTTACCTAGACTAAACACCTGCATAACATATGGCTCACTTTGTGTGTCAAGGAAACGTTCGTCCATGGCCAAATCCTCTCCAGCAGCAGCAGCAGCTTCCTTTAAAAGCAACTGCTGCTCCTGCTGCTCCTCCTCCTCCTCCTCCTCCTCCTCTTCCACCCCCTGCTGCTGCTGTTGCTGCTGCTGCAGCTCGAAAGCCTCCATGGAGCTGCAAAAGCGATTCAGCTCAATGCGCAAACTCTCCGCGCTGCTCGTTGTGGAGGCCAGCTCTTGGCTGGAGAGGATTGGCAGCGCATTGGCGCCTTTGGGTCGACGCAAGCAGCCACTCTGGGCCTCAAAATCTTCGCGCGAGACATCGTCACTCTCGGACTTGTCGAAATAACCGGACTCCACATCCGGCGTGCGCTGCTCCGCCGTCGACAGCATATGGCCATACTCCAGCAGATCCTGGGCAGAGTAGAAGCATTCCACAGATTCACGCACACTTTCGCTATACTTGGCAATCAGTGGCTCGGCGGGCACAGGTGGCTCAGCTGGCTCAGCAGTGGCTGTTGGTGGTTCCAAAGCTATGGCCACTGACATGTCAACCACATCCACCTCGACATCGATTTGCTGCTGCTGCTGCTGTTGTTGTTGTTGTTGTTGTTGCTGCTGTTGCTGCATTTCTATGGCTTCCGCTTGCATGAGCACCACCAGCAGTTGCTCTGCTGTTGACTGCACTTGTTCCGCATCGATTCGCCTAATTGGATCGATTAGATCTGATGAATCCTCCTCATCATCATCATCATGAAATGTCTTATCATCGCTGCTCAGCAGCTCCTCATTGGGATCGCTGCTCTTTTCCCTATCCGAATCCGTATCCGAGTCCATTTGCCCACAGCACAAGACAAGTCAAGTCAACTCAAGTCAAGGCAACTCAAGGCAACTCAAGTGTTCCGTCAGCACTTGCTCTGTGCGGAGACGTTGTCGTACTGCCTAATAATACCCATCCAAATAAACCATCTACCATCTACACGATTTCTCTGCGAGTGCGACACTAGTTCAATAAATCAATAAAGATTGACTTAAAAAAAAAATAAAGCAACGAAAAAATATAACAGAAAGCAAAATTAGTGTCTGGCCCGCTCGCCCGCCTGGTTAACCGCTCACCTGGCAACACCTGCCCGCACCTGCCCACACCTGGCACATCTACTCTCCGCTTTAGGCCAACTATTTATGCCTTCCACCTTTGTCATTTTGCATCAGTTTTCGTCACAGTTTCAGGCTTTGCGCCTCGCCAGGCATTTACAAATCTTTTGGGGTCAGCGCACAGCGAACATGGATGACATTGCCATAAAGTCTTACACACACCTGCATACTGCCTACATCTAAATTGAAATCTAAATCTAAATCGCTCTCTCTATGTATATATATATCTTTTGTATATGTAACTATTTTGGCGTCTTGGCAATGCACGTCACATACTTATGCTGACCTTCGTTTATTGCCCATTTGAAAAAGTTTGGCAACATTAGCTTGTTTCTAATGTGTCTCATATACCCTGTAGGCTATGCAAAAGTGGGCATAATAGCCTAATATTATTTTGTACAGCAAAGTATGAAGCATATGCATATATGCTTATATGTAAAAATAATAATAATAATAGCTTTAGAAATCGTAGAAAATTTATAATACTTTATATATACTATAATAATACCCTGTACTTTATGATAAGCGGGCATAATAAACTTTTTATATGTGCATACTAATTTTATATTATAGTCAGTGAATTTTATAGATAAATATCTATTAAGACAGTCAAATATATCGATGACCATGAAATTGATATATATTCATTTTGTGAAATAAAATTAGTGAATTTTATTAGTCAATAATAAAATTCGATAGTTTATCGAATTCAGTCAGTCAAATATATCGATAACTATGGTATCGAGAGATATAGAAAACTTCAAGAATCGAATAAGCTAAGTATGTTTGGCTTTGCGTTTACATATGCATATCTACAGGGTATCTCAAAGTTCTATATTCCCCCACAATAAAAAATAAAACCTTTTGCTTAGTTTTTATTTCATTTCTGGTTCTATTTGTTGCGAATCAGTTTAGATGCAATATATATATATATATATATATATATATATATATATATATATATATATATATATATATATATATATATATATATATATATATATATATATCTATAAGTGTCTGAATAGGTGATATCAGTAAAATAACGAAATATGTTAAATCAAAAGAAATGTCAAATATTACATATTTCTATATTATATTAATAATACGTATTGACAATAATAGATATGATATGATATGATGCAAGTGTGTAAATATATTAATAGACAATAGAGATTTGTATTATCAAAAGAAATGTCAAGCTTTACCTATTAGTATTTTCTATTAATATTATCTATTCAAATATTTATAGACATACATACACGATTTGATACACGTTCTAAATCTTTCGTAAATAGGTCAACAAATTTTTCCAATTTATGACATTTTATAACTAAAACTTTATATATACTTTTCCCATATCTAATGCAACGCTAATATTAGAGTATCCCCATCATGTCTGATCGAAATATTCTAAAGTCAATATTAAGTTTTCATTTATATTCTTCCAAAAGAGCTCCAATATTTTTAAAAATTCCGAACTTCTACCCGTTTCATAGCTTTACTCATCAGCTTCCCAACTCATATATAAGTGAAAAATAAACATTTCATATTTGTTGAACAAAATGAACATATTTCCATAAAGAAGCCAATAATATAAAGACATTTTAATTATCATCAAGAGTTTGGCACAATTTTGATATATTTGCACAGCTTGATGAATGTGCATAGAAAACTGATGAAAGCTCTACAAAATTTTTCAATTTTTTTTTTTTTTTTTTTTTTGAATACTATAATTGTTTATTAGCAAAAGAAACACGCCTCAGAAAGTCTATTTGTATTTATTTTGCGCAATTTAGTCAATAAATTTTTAATTTGATTGCATAAATAAACAAAAGAAAATAAGAGTCGGGCGTAATCGACTACTAAATACTCCTCTTAGATAAAAAAAAGGGCTAAATGTATTAAAATGGATTAAAGACAGATCTCTTTTAATAGAAAAAAATTTATTTAAATTAATTTTAAAATATGGCTAAACTATATATAGGCAATATAGGTATTTGTAGGTTCTATGTTGGTGGTCTCTAAAAACCATTTGTATTTTCCATTGATCTTATTATTCCCGATCTGCAAAACAATCTTGAATATTCAAAAATTGAAATCTAAATATTCTCAAGTCTCTCGGCATTGCACACAACCAATATACTCCTCTTTGGCACCACATCAAAGCATACGATAAATATTCGAAATTCGTATAAAAATATATACATATATTGAAATAAATTTGGGAAATGGCTTACCTTGCTTTTTCACTGGCATTTTGTAGCTGTTTTGTTGTTGAATTTGTTGTTGCTTTAGTTTTGTTTGTGTATTCGAAAGTCGTTAAACTCTATATTTATACATATGTACATGCAGACATATACATATACACATATACATATATAGATATATATATATATATGTATATGTATATATATATATCACTTTACTTTAATGGACTTTGCTGCAATATTTAAGTTGTAAATATATTATTCATTTTGTATATATAATATATATATAGATTTTGTAGAAAAGCTTTTACAAACATATGTATTTATATATTATGTATTGTTTCTTTTTACGTTGATATATATATATATATATATATATATATATATATATATATATATATATATATATATATATATATATATATATATATATACGTTTGTCTATGCTTTTCTTTTTGTTTATTATTTTACTGTTCAGTTAAATTTGAATTGATTTTAGTTAAGTTATAAACTATATATATTATGTATTCACTCAATTAATTTTTTTTTTTTATATGTATTTTTTCTGGCTTTGGCATTTACATTTATAATTTCAATTTCAATTTCGGGTTTCAACGTCACAAAACTTTGAACTTATTTCACTGTGATTGACGCATGTTCATTTGCATGTGTGTGTGAGTGTGTGCGTGTTTTTGACTTTATGTGTATGTCTGTGTGTGTGTTTTCTTTTGAGGCACGCATGTGCACATCGGAAATGAAATTGCTTTCAATTCATATTTAAACTTTCATGCAAATGGCAAGCGACGATTGGACTGAAAAAAAAAGCAAAAAACTTTTATTGAAATTTCAATTTCAATTTGGATTTAATATATTCAAATTTAAATGAAAATATACATGTTTTGTAGACATATACACATACACACACACTCTATTGCATTTGTACCGTATTTTGTGAGAGGAAAGCAAAATAATATAAATGAAAAAGAAAATTTGGATGCTGAAATTGTTGTCGTCCCAAAATTGTTTTGTCGCTAGCGTTGCGACTATTGTCTGATTCCTGGTATTTGCCGTCTGCTTTGACGTCTATATGCACACACACACGTACACACATATGTACACACATACTCATATGAGTGCGGCTCTTTTTGTGCTATTTCAGCAAATTCTCTTTTGTTTGGGATATTTGTTGTGCGCAAATATATATGTATATGTATGTATATTTATATATACAATGTGGATCAGTCGGATATTAAAGAATATTTCCTATTTTTGAATGGTTTGCGAGACGAACAAATAACTGATTGGCTCAACGCGTGCCGTCCCTGACCATTGCAGCAATACTACGCTAATCATGCTCGAAAACCGTTAAGCGTCGCACCCACACCCGCACCCGCTCCCGCTCTCCGCATAGCAACTGCCTCTTGAATGAGTGAGCAGCTAAACGAGCGTGTGAGCGAGCCTTTCGTGAGCAGTGTTGCCAGCATTCGCTTGAGACTTGAAAAAGGAACAGAAAAAGAAAACAACAAAAATGTAGAGCAAAGCATTAAAATGCAATTGAGCTCTTTTCATGGAAAATTGAAGACCCATTTTATGGCTTGCTACATTGTATATTTACAATTTATTTACTTTATTTTATTTTTTTTATTTACTTTTCCAATTGCCGCTGATCACATCACTAATAAGCAAAATAAAAAATAATAAACAATTATGGCAACACTGTTCGCATCTAAAGTGCTCAAGCGATAGCTGTCACTTGCTCTCTCTCTCTCTCTCTCTCTTTTTCTCTCTCTCTCTGCTCTTCGCTGCGCTCTTCTGGGTGGCTTCGCTTTGATATGCGAGTATTAGATCGTGTATAACTGTTAATTAGCTGCCAGCTGATACGAACATAATTATTGTATGTTTAGTTTCCTTTAATAAACAATTCGTTTTGATAAATGAACCCAGCATTTATTGTGAATACAAACATACATACATGTATGTATTAAATTATTCCTAGCACATAATATAATTTGCTAATTAGATTCACTTTTATATCGATTGAATTTACTCAACAGGCGAGAAAATGATGAGAAAAACATTCTCACTGACCTTTATTAACACAGTTTTTTGTTTGAAGTAATGTGCATATTACTTAAAACAATGGAAGCAGGCAAGCGCAGAAAAGCGAAAGCAAAGCGTAAAAGCGAAAGAAAGACTGATGAGCGAGAGAGCGCAAATGCGGGCTTAGATATATACATACATACGTACATATAAATGTACGAATATATGTATTTTGTATGTATATAATGTATGTACATGGGTATTTCTTCGTATATATATATATATACATATATAACTATATATATATATATATATGTGTGTGTGTGTGTGTGGTATGTGCGTGTGGTTAAAGTGGCAACGCCGGCAAGTTCAATCACCTCGAGCTGGCTGGAATGGCATTACAAACCGATTACTGTCGTCTTATCCTGTCGTTTGGCTCAAATGACGATTGATTGCCAACGTGCTTTTAATAATTTATATTTCGTTGCGCGTAATGCAGCATTGTATACATACATACATTTATTGCCTGCCTGCCTTTCTTTCATTGTGGCAATTACTCTAATTACACGTGGCGTATGATTAATATGCGGCAATGGAATGCTTTTAATAAGCATACATATTTATAGGTTTTCGTTCAAGCCAAATTGCACAACTCAAGTGGTTCAGCCATGTCAAATGTAGTCTGGTGTAATTATCGCAACTGATGTGCGTACAAAAATTTACATACGCAAGCACACATCCACACACACACACACACACACACACACACACACACACATGTATGTATGTATGTAGGTTACACACGTGCGGTCGCTAGCTCGCTCACTCGCTCGCACAGTAGCTCGCCAAGGAGAGCTCATTAAAGTATGCTATAAAAAAGTAGCTCAGTAAGTATTTATATGATAGTATGTACGTATGTATGTATGTATGTATGTACGCATTCGATTTCCATTTCGATTATTTAAAAGCTGCGTACGGACACCGATAAATTTATGCGATGACCTTGACGCACGTTCGTTTGAATTTTGATTTACAGTTAGCTGACAGCCATATTCTATATTGAATTTGAACTATTATACATATTTGTTGTTGTACATGTATGAAATAGAAAACTAAAACTAAAACTAAAACTCTGGCATTTCATTCTTATTCACACAGCGCGCGCAACAGCAACAAAAAAATTGCAATTATACATGAAAGCAAGATTTATTTATTTGAATTTATGTACGATAGTATTTTTAGACAGACAGAGCTGTATACGAATGTATGTACAGCGCTATGTACATATGGATGTATGTATGTACATATATATATTTATATATTTATGTTTAGGCAGCATTACGGCAAAATATTTGAGCAGACAAACATATTTACATGTTTTCGTCTCAGTTTTATTATTCAACAAATTTGTGCCAGCAACATTTTTGCCGAATTTGCCGCCAACTATATATGTATATATATGCATACATATGTACATGTGCTTGTATCATTAATGTTTATATTATGCTTGCATGCACTTATGGCATTTATATATTTAGTTTTCCTTTAGCAACCAAATTATTATAATTAAAAATTATTCTTGAGTATGGAAGAAGAATCTGTAATCATTTTTTTTTTCATTCGTTATATATTAATTAAGATATATACATAATGATGATGTACTGTACATTCCTTGTATGTCAGATATTATGCTCGATAATTTTCATAGCATACTTTGATGTTACTTATACATAACTAGCTTTTAATGAGCGTGTGCATGTGTATGTGTGTCTGTGTGTGTATACATACATATATGTAATCAATGCTCGATTATGCACATATCTAACAACATTTTTTTCACTCAATATTCGCTTATGCACATATCTAACAATCTTTTTTCACTCACGAACAAAATGTTGGGACAAAAAGTAAGTTTTCGACGTTTTCGCGCACCGTTATGAGCTCACTGATGCTCTGGCAGCTGATGCTGCGGCTGTCACGCTACACTCGCACACTTACACACACACACATACGTACGGGCATACATGTGAGGGCAAATATGTATGTATGTAGATGTGTGTATAATTGTATGTACATCTATCTGTATTGCATACTATGTATTTGATTATTTGCTTGCTGCTGCTGGGGCACTCATCACTATTCATTTTTAAACAACATCCCTTGTACAATTTGTATATCCTTATACATAAATACATATGCATAAAAAAAATTGATGAAAAAAAATTTGAAAACACGCACGTTAAACAAATGTACAATTGTACATACATACATATGTACTTATGTATGCACGTACATACATATGTACACACACTATTTTCCGTATTCAGTAGTCAATGCAAATTGCATTTGAGTTTTTTTTATCAAAATAATATTGTCACAATCAGTAGGTAACAAACAAAAAAAAATAAATAAATAACTAATCACAATCTGTATTACATACACGTTCACACATCAAAAGGACATTTGTTTGGCACAGGCCTCGAGCATTTTATGTTAAATATAAATAAATTACTGTTTGCGTTCAGCATGAAGCACGTTGAATATATTACGATTTTCTGCTTGCTCTCTTATAAGCTCGCTAGTTACTTGGGCTGCTGGCTCTGGCTGTGGCTGTGGCTGTGGCTGCTTGTGTTTGCCTGCCTCTGCCTATCTGCCTCTGTCTTTCTGCTTGTCTCGCAAATTTGGCGCATGCGCGTTAAATACATACATACATACATACATATATGCAGTGCAGACAGAGAACACGGCAATTGCAATGAACACACATACATAGATAGATATGGGGCTATTTGCGTGAAGATACAAATTGATAGAAAAAAACATGTATTGCATACATTTGCATGCGTATTAGTGCATGTGCATGTATTGTGTGTGTAAATATGTATTATTAGGCAGTCCTTGGATATGAGCCCTTCGATAACATGCCGGGTCTACCCGTTTGACAGCAACCAATTACGCAATATCGATGATTTGCACGATAGTTGCTATATTTTATAAATAATAAAATTTTAAAGTCTTTATTAGACTAATTAACGTAACAAATATTAAACAGGGGATGTTTTAGTTTTATTAAATTAATAAATACAGCAAATTGGTTGCCATTCAATATTAATTGCCTTAGCGATGGCCTACTATCGATATATTGCCGATACTGACATACAAAATCAGCTGTTGCATCTATTTTGAATAAACGTGACCACGAGTAAACTAGTTGTTTGTATTGTCAATCACATATGTTGATATGGCAAGAAAACGCAAAATACCTGTACGCAAGCATCATGGAGTGCGAGATCCGCTGAAGCAAATCGAACAGAGGGAGAAAAAGTATTTACTTGACGTTTGTTTATTCAGCTTAAAGCATCTCTTCTCTCTCATCCAGGCTGGCCAATGTGACGAACAATCCGCCGACGCAAAACGACGAGCAGAAGGCTTCGCACAATTTCCAGCAATTCAAACGAATCGTCGAGGCCGCCAAGGCGGGTAAAAAGCTGAAGATCGCTAATAGCGGCAAGGAAGACAAACCGAAAGAAACGAAAACAAAAAAGATGAAGACAAATAGTTCGACGGGTGGCCAAAAATCAAGCAAAATCAAACAGTTTGACAATGAGACGGATGAGGAATATCTGCGTCGCGTCAATCGCATCACCACTGCATCCGTGAGAGAGGCACAATACGAGGCGAAGTATGGTGTCAATGTCATACGCAATCCGACAACAGGCGAAATAACGCTACAGAAGCGACCCAAGAACGAGATCGACGAGCTGCTCAAGCAGAAGCAAAAGCAACGTCACAATCTGAAAAATGGACGCAGAAAACCCAATGCAGTGGTCAAGGATGGCATGGATGCTAAGACGCGCAAAGAGCTGATCAAGCGAGCCGAGGAAGAGGAGAAGCAGAAGGTGGGCTATATATTAGATATATACAGCTGTGGTCATCAAAATAGCAGTGATAGTAATTTGAAATGAATGTTAAGATTAGGGTCGGATCAAACCTATTAATGTCATGGGGTCAGGTGAGATGGGAGGGAGTGATAAGAATGAAATATTCTAGGAATCATATACTTATGTACTTGACTTTGATGAGAATTAATATTAATAATTAATATTCACTTTTCACGATTCTTTGTGCGCAAAACTTGTAAAAAGGGATTTAAGAGAGCACGCCAGTGGTGGAGGCCCTGGGGCTCCCACTGGCCACTATAATAATCCGGCCCTGATTAAGATTAGCATGCATATATTGTTATTACTTTAGATGTTGATATTGACTACTATTTTAATGACCACAGCTATATATATAGATACATATGTATATATTTATATCACATTGCTTTCATTTACAGCCTGCTCCTCTTTCGGAATACAAGCGGGATGAGTTCAAATTTGGTGAAATTGTGCATGCGCCGCCTTCGCTGAAGACGCTGCCGAGGAAGGCCAACAAAGATGAGACTGTGCCCAGGCCGGGACGCAAAGCAAATCTCTTGCTCAGATCACTGATGACTGGCGCCACGGCTGCTCCTGAGAGTACTCCGCCCAGCAAAAAGAAGGCCCCAGCTCAGAGTGCGCCCACCAAGCTGCAAATGAAGGGCAAACGCAAAGATCTTCCAGCTGCCACACGCAACATGCTCGAGGGGGAGCGCGACAAGATGGTCGATCTCTATCGCCAGCTGAAGAAGAAGCAGAATGAGGCGCAGCAAGGATAAGCATAGTATAATAATAGTCATTAACCAGTAACTAACTAACATTGTTACAATGTTTATTATTCCTTTTTTTTTACTTAGCAAAACATTAAACTTTTCAACAAAGAAAAAATAAATAAAATTGTACAAGGTTTAATGTAGTTAATTCTTCTTCTTCTTGTCTTGTCTTGTTTTGTTTGCTTATTTTTTGGGTTTTTTAGTTATTTGGTTTTTTAGAATTTGGATGTTTTGTCGCTAGAAATACGAACGGTGAACGACAGAATAAAAATTTAGCACCGCATTTTGTCCAGAGAGAATCGCACATCAAACTTCTTAGAAGGTAATTTTCGAAATTATTCAGTTGGAAACGAGTGTATGAGTGTGTGTGTGTATGTGTGTGTAAAGCACAAAAACAAATTGTTTGCAATTCCAGCTCAGGTTGGGCTCACAAAAGTGTATGCAGATGCGGCTGCTCTAGTTGTTGTTGCTGCTCTTGTTGTTGTTGTTGCTGTTGGCTGCTGTAACTTGAAGTGTACTCTACAATGGTACTTGGACTAATCAGTCAAGTCGCCTACATGCCGCCGGAGCTCTGCTTCTGCAGCATCTGTGCGAAGCGCTGTGTTATCAGCAGCGAGGTGTCGATGAATCGGTCGACGCAATTGCTGAGGCACGTCTCTGTGGCATGGTCCAGTTTGGTGCTCGGCTTGCCAATGCATTTCTCCCAGCAGATTTCATTGAACTCATGTATCTGCATTGTATAATTACATATGTTTCATCATTTCAAAATGTATGCAATCATTCCATTCATACCTGTGCATTGACCTGTGCCTTCTGTTTCTCAATCATAAGAAACTCCTGCAGCTCCTTATCATTACCGGTTAGATTCTCGAAGTCGGACATAGCTGGTATATATGGTTAAAGCTTTTCGTCAAGTTTTCAGTGAATATATATTTACACAAAAAAAATAAACTATTTCTCTTCTCGCCCGATACTTGAAATTTTTAGTTTTGAGGTTATATAAAGAATTGACAGGCCTGCCAGTGTTGCCAGACTCTTGACAGTAAATACCGAGAGTGTTGGAAAATCATGCAACACAGTCTGCAACAAGTTATCGATACCTGCTTCAAAGAAAATAACTAGACAAAAACAATCAATGCTAATAGTGCATATTATTTTTTTTTTTCCCATCCACTGTATTTACATTTTTTGCGCAACGTAGATAGTTAAATGGTAGTAAAAAGTGCAAGTTAGTGCGTGAAAAATTCAGCAATTAAACGGCATATTAATGAAGCACCGACGCAAACACCAGCTGAGCCAAAAATAGGCAAAAAAAAAGAAAAGAAAAAAATAAGAGAAAAGGAAGAAAAAAGAGAAAAATATCTGATTGAATTTGTTTTTGTTTTGTTTTGGTTTTTGGTGGCTGTGAAATATAAACGACTATATATTCGTAGCCAAAACAGTGATCGTAGCTAGCGTCTGTGAGCTGCAGGCGTTGGCGGGTGGGAGGTGCTCGAACAGTTTTCCGTTGTTGTTGCTGTTGTGGTTGTTGTTGTTGTTGTTGTTATTGGTGCAACAATGGACGACAGCAGCAGCGGACGCACCTCGCTAGCGGACAGTGCCAGCCTGGCAACCGCATCCCTGCAGAGCGGCAGCTCAAGCCAAAACATTGAGAACGATGGCCTCATCCACGTCTACAACTATCGGAAGGGCTGCTACGAGAAATTCTCTCCGGCGCTCCACTGCGAGGAGATATGCACCACAATGTGCCGCCATATGGACATACTGCCCACGGCGGTGCTGCTCTTTGGCATCCGGGAGCACAGCAACAACAACAACAACGACCCAACGCCCGCCGACAAAGTGAAGCACAAATGGCAGCTCCCAGGCGAGCTGCTCAACTGCAATGTGCGCTACTGTTTCCGCATGCGATTCCGTGTCCCGGAGCTGGACCGACAGCTGCCCGTCATTGATGTGCATTGCCATAAGTATCTGTACCATCAGATGCGCTACGATATGCTGCACGAGGAGATCAACGAGATCAGGTATCCGGAGCACAAGGACAAGGTGATGGGTCTGGCCGTCATGGACATGCTGATCGACAAGGAGGAGCAGCAGCTAAATGCCCAGGATGTGGAGAAGGCATACAAAAGCTATTTGCCACGCAGCCTGTGGCGTGCTCATCGCATCTTTGTGCGCTCCAAGATCCGCAGCACCTTTCGTCGGCTGAGCAGCGATCCGCCGAATGTGGACAGCCTCAAGTGGCATTATGTCCATCAAATATGCCACCTGGCGCCCACCTATCTGACCGAACAGTTCAAGGCGACGGTCGAGTACTTTCCCAACGAATCGACGACGGAGCCGCCGACGCACGGCAACGCCAACGGCAGCATCGGCAGCTCAACGCACACATTGACCGCCACCCTAGTCACCGGCTCCAATACGACGCTCTCCACAACAATTACCGGAGCCGGGCCAGGTGCCAATCAGCGCAGCAACGACAGCGGCAGCGATACGCACACCCTGCGTGGTCGCCACCATCCGCTGCAGCCGAGTCGCCACAGATCCTCCCATCAGCAGCTGCCCAACTCGATACCCGTCTATGTGAGACTCTGGCATCACGACTCCCCGGAGCCGGGCCTGAAGGTGGCGCGCGTCACGTCCGAGGCCACGCTGAAGGTGGGTAATCGATGTTCGTTGTGACATTTGGACATTTCCAAGGAAATTCAAGCGACGCTATCATGTTCTGTTTAATCAAAGCAATTAAATTTCAATGATTTAATCTGAAAACAAATCATTGCAATCGGCTGTCTCTAACTAAACAATACTCTCTCTTTATTATAGTTCAAACAGAGACTCCAAGTTGTTGATTCTTTGTGTGTCGAGTGGAGGAGTAGTAGCCGACAAATGCTGGACTCGCCTCCAACTAATAGATTTACATATAGATTGCAATCTGACTTCAATATATATATGTATATATATATGAAACTCTAGGCAAGCAAGGCTAAACACATATACCCCATTTACTTAGAGCATAGCGCATAGACATGTACATGTACAATATGATCGGTTTTATATATATAAAATATATATGCTATAGACAAATCTTAAGATCAATTGAAGCTTGATCTTCTGCATGCACCTCAAATAATTTCTTATTATCTGTAGTTGAAAACACTTTTTATAACATTTCTGCTTCAAGTAGATCTGTATATTATAGATTATCTTCTATTATGCATAGACTATATATATTTATACTATATAGAATATCCTTAGCTCATCCATTTACAACTGATATCCGGTTCATGACAAATGCTGCATATAGATTACAATCTGACTTCAATATATATATATATATATATATGAAACTCTAGACAAGCCAGAGGCTAAACCCATATACCCCATTCACCTTGAGCATAGCACATAACGATCGAGCTAATATATAAAAAATATACATGTTATAGACAAATGTCTCGATTGAAGCTGCTCTTCTGCGAGGCACTTGCAGAAAATTTCTATTTATCTGACATTGAAAAGACTTTTGATAGCATTTTATCTTTAAAATGAACTCATTTCTATATTTATACCTATATATTATCTATTCTATTATATATAGATTATCTATCTATATTTCTGAACAAAACAAAATGTTCGCTACAACATTTTTTCATATTAAAAATAATCAAATTTATTATTTACATATATATTTAATATAATATATGTTATATATCGGTAGATCAATTGAGGCTGCTCCTCTGCATGCACTGCAAGCGAATTTCTATTTATCAGAAATTTAATGTAATTTTAGATAGTTCTTCAAAATCAACTCATATTTATATATTTATGAAAATTGATATATATATATATATTATAGAGTATCTTCTATTATATATACCCGTTAGTCCATAAGGACTACCTTCTATTATATTATAGACTAGCTTCTATTATATATAGACCATAGTTCAAAAGGATTACCATCTATAATATATATAGACTATATATTCATTTGTATATATATATTATATAGAGCAGCTAGCTCAGCCATTTGCCATTGAAATATCCTGGAAATGTTCAAATAATATAATACAAATATCATTAGCATTATTATCTATATTTATCTCTTAGCAATCTCTTTATCCAAATTATCCTTTGTACTCATACACTCATACACACTCACTTACACTCATATAGCATTCGTTTTTCTTTGACCTTAGCCCATATTATTTTGACCCCCTCTTCAAATGTCTCCCTCTCTAAACTACTTGCAGTGGAGTCTCGTTGCCGTTGTCGAGGACATTTTCTCGCTGTACAAGGAAAGCGAGCAGCTGGTGCGCCTGGAAATCGTTGGCTTTCCCAAGGGATATCACATGCGCTTCGAGGCGGAGCATGAAATGAACTCGTTCATATCATATTTGGGCATTTACATAAGGTAACTAGATCAAGGCCTTACCAATTGAGACAAAAATTCAAACTAAAACTAAAACAATTTCAGATTAACTGTCAAATGGATGCAGGACTTGTGTCCATCGTATAAGACACCCTCGCTGGAGGAACTGGATCGTTTGTATTGCCACGGACCCATCGGCGGCGGCTACTCGTTCATGAAACTGCACGAGAACGGCGATAAGTGCGGCAGTTATATAGTGCGGCAATGCGATCGCGAATACAACACATATTATATTGATATCAATACGAGAATGTAAGCCCCACACACACACACACATACATGCATATATAGATATGTATATAAATGTTATTTATACCCTGAACCACCCATTGAAAATGGGGAAATCGGGCTATGTATGTAGCAGGCAGAAGCAGGCGGTGTAGAGAATATATGTCTTAATGTAAATCAACCTCAAAACCTATAAGAGCTAGAGACTTGGAATTCATTTTGTAGGTATTCCGAATCAGAACGACAAGCTGAGTCAATTTAGCCCGTCAATCTACGAACCTATAACAGCTATATTAATTATGGAATTAATTATTGTATGTATTCTTAATCAGAACGACAAGCTGAGTGAATTCGGCCCTGTCTATATGTATATATAAATGCATCGATCTCAGAACCTATAAGAGCTAGAGACTAGGAATTGATTTTGTAGGTATTCTTAATCAACACGACAAGCTGAGTCAATTTAGCGCTGTATGTCCGTTAGTCTGTACGTCCGTCCGTCTATCCGTACATATGAATGCTTCAATCTCAGAACCTATAAAAGCCATAGACTTGAAATTTTTGTTGTAGGTTCCTGCATAGCAAGCGCAGTTCGAGTTTGTTTCAAAAAATCGATATCTATTTCCGATTAAAAACCCTATCGAAATTCAGCTATAAAATTATATCTTGTACATCTTTAAAGCTAGAGTCTCCAAATTTTGTATTTGGCTTTATGTTTATTTTATAAAATTTATATTTTTTTTACATTTCGAAAACCAGCTTCAAATTTGACTAAATGCGTGCTGTAGGGTATCGTTTAGTCGGGCAGAGTTTTTTTGTTTACATGCTTTGTACTAAACAAATGACATTTATATTTATATATACAAACATTTGCAGCGTGGCAAAAAACAGCGATCACGAACGCTGCCAAACGGAAACGTTTAAGATAATACGCAAGGACAAACAATGGAAGCTGGCCTACAAGAGCAACGAGCACTACTTCGACCAGCTATCAGAGCTGGCGCAATGCATACACACCGACAGTCCGGATCGCATACGGATACCGGCATCGAAGTATGATAAGCCGCCGCTGTTGTTGCTCTGCTTGCCAAAAAATTTGAAAACCAAAAAGACTGAAGCGGAATTGAGTGAAGCGGAATTACAGCGTCGTAATCCA
Organism: Drosophila hamatofila; assembly: GCA_035045345.1. Lineage (NCBI taxonomy): Eukaryota > Metazoa > Arthropoda > Insecta > Diptera > Drosophilidae > Drosophila > Drosophila hamatofila. Next base: position 16,073,778 of record JAWNPA010000039.1, on the reverse strand, counting down.
CAGATCTTCAATCCAAAAACTGACCTGCAATGGTACAGAGGTAAGATGGAGGCTCTATGATTTCCTATTTACATTCATTTAACCTTCACACCTTCTCCTTGCCCTAGACTCGATTAATCACAGCGATGATGACAAGATGTTCACAATGCGCGGCGACTGGATACAGCAGGGCTCGTTCAAGGATGTGCCCGTCACCATGAAGATGTTAAAGTACGATGCGAACTTTGAGGAGTTCATGCAGCTGGCGCAAACCTGGAGCCTGATCCAATCGCCTCAGTTCATCAAGCTGTACGGCCTAACGCTGTCGGTGCCATATACCATGGTCATGGAGTACTCGAAATACGGACCGCTGAATAAGTTTCTGCAAATGAATCCGAACATTAGCATGTACTGTCTGCTGGACGTGATGCACGGTCTGGTGCGTGGCATGCACTATTTAGAGGATAATAAGATAATACACAGCTACATACGCTGCGCCAATTTGTATGTTACCAAATACAGCTCCGAGAAGTATGTACTCGATGCCAAAATCAGCGATCCAGGCTATCCGCGGCCGTACAAGCAATCCGAGTGAGCAGCCAGCATCCCAATTTGACTACTGAATAGAAACTTATTTTATTATTATTGCATTGTTCTGTTGTAGCTCACCGTGGATACCAATCAAGTACTATAATAACTTGGAGGGTGCCAAGCAGGATTCGAGCACACAGCTGTGGGCATTTGCGACCACCATCTATGAGATATTCTCGCGTGGCCAGCTGGCGCTGGATCAGCTTAAGCAGCGGGATCTCATACGACATCGATCCATTGATGGTGGCATATTGGCGCCACTCGATCCTCGCCTCTGCCCGCCCGAGATGTACAACACCATTATGGATGGCTGGAGCGATGATCCGGACAAGCGATTCAGTCATCACGATATCTTCACTCGATTGAATACGGTCAAAAATCGTTTGCAACGCAACTACGATGTGCCTGACACCGAAATGGAGTCGTGTAAGTGCCGATTACTGAGCGATCAGATGTGTATAATATGATAAGGCTTAAGTGGCCATTACAGTCCATATATATAGAGTGTGAGAATTTCTATATATATATATATATGTGTAAAGACTAATTATAAGCAAGTTTGTATTGATAGATTAAGCTAATGTATTAGAAAGTGGACATAGAAAATGTGCTGAACTGCCAAAGGACATATCATATAGAGATAGAGCTATATGAATGAACAAAGTATATTAATTAGAATATTTAAAGTAAAAGTAAAAGATCGTATATATATATACTTCTGACTGTTAATAGTATATTAGGCATAGAGTATAAGGTTTTATATTTTTTTTAAATATGTAAAGATCAATTGCTATGCAAGTTTGTATGTATATACATATTATGTATATATATTTTTAAAATGGATATAGAGGTGCTGACGTGCCAAAGAACATCTATAGCACTTTAAATGAATGAGAAGAGTATATGAAATGGGATATTTAAGAAAGTAAGAAATTGTATACATAGACGTCTAAACATATCAGACTGTTTATCTAATCCATCATTAGGCTATTGTATAATAAGCATATATTTTTACATTATAGAAGTGTTAGAGAGAAGAGTATATAAATTAGGATATTTAAGAGAGAGAAACTTTGATATATATATATACTACTCATCAGACTGTTGGCTGATATAAGAACTACTTAATAGGAACAACTTTTCTGCTATCAAATTGAGCTCTAAGCCGAAGCATTTTCACTGACTAATATATACTCTATCTTTTCGTTATGCTCATTTAGTCGACTACTCGGATGGCTATGGCTATGGCATGGCCAATGGACGTCACCATTCGCCCGACACGGACAGCCTGACGCTGTGCAATGGCGCCGTGGGCTTGAGCAGTGAATTCTTTGCCAATTCGCACGATTTGCCGCTGGTCATACAGCTGTACGACTGCAAGGTGATCTATCGGGAGAAGCACAAAATTGGCCAGGGCCACTATGGCACCGTGTACCGGGGCGAACTCGAATATCACGACAAGGATCGGCCCAAGGAGCAGGTGGCCATCAAGAAGCTCAAAACGGTGCAGGTGACGAATGATTTTCTGCGCGAAATCGACATCATGCGCAAGCTGGATCATCCCAATGTGGTCAAGTTCAAGTATTGGGCCGAAAAGTCGCTGAGCATCATCATGGAGTACTTCGAGTTTGGTTCGTTCATCGTCTATTTGAGTTCACGCAAGCCCAGCCTCACCAATGCCCGCCTCCTAACCTTCGCCCTGGACATAGCCCATGTGAGTACAAATTTTGATTGACAATCGATCAATTTAATGACATTTCTGGGCATGATTGCAGGGCATGAACTATTTATCTGGCAAGGGTCTGATACATCGCGACCTGGCAGCCCGCAACATTCTAGTCGATCGTTCATGTGTGAAAATCTCGGACTTTGGCCTGGCGCAGTTCGCCAATGCCGATGGCTACTACTACGGCATCAGTCAGCGGGATATACCAATTAAATGGTGGGTGAAAAGGATTCATTTTAATGCAATTTCATTTAACTATTCTATGTCACTTGCAGGTACTCGCCGGAAGCTATCGAAACCTGCAAATTCTCATCGTATTCCGATGTCTGGAGCTATGGCGTGACGCTCTTCGAAATGTTTTCACGCGGCGAAATACCAAATTTAGTGCCAGGACAGGATTTGACGCAGGAAGAGTTCCTAAATCGACTGCGTAAGGGTGAACGGTAAGCCAAAGTCAATTGACGAGAGCATTAACCCAAACGCCAACTCAATCTGTTTGCTTTTTGCAGTCTACCCAAGCCGGAGCTCTGCTCGGATTTCGTTTACAATGAGCTGATGCGTCCTTGTTGGCATGAGACGCCCAAATCGCGTCCATCATTTCAGCAAATTATACAAATCATAACACGCGAAACTGGTGATAATATTGCTGCCGCCACAGGCAATCAGCAGCAGCAGCAGCAACAACAACAGCAACAGCAGCAACAACAACAGCAGCAGCAGCAACAACAGCAACAACAACAGCAACAACAGCCACAACTCAACAGAAGTATAACGTTAGAGAACGAATGACATGAATCATTAGCAGAAGCGGACGAGCAGATAATATAACGAGCGCATAATTCATGTGTATAAAGAAAGTGCCGCCACCTCTCCAATCTGGTCGAGAAATATTGATTGAGAGATATGGGAAGAGGGCGTGCTCGATATGACAGCAGCATTGAAATTGCATTGTTAATGTTTTCTTTTTATCGTTTTAAGTTGTTATTATTTTTATCTTGACTACTTAAACACAAACACAAACACAGACACACACATACAACTACATACACACACTCACACATAGGCGTTTCTAAAACGTCGGACGCACGTGCTTTACGGCAACAAAGTTTCATTTGAACTTAAGCTATATTAATATACATCATCATCATTATATATATATATATATATATCAGTATATATATATATATATAAAGATATTTATATATATATATTTTACTGTACTTTAGCATCATCAACTCACCCGCATCGCATGATGTCGTTTTTTTTTTCATACATTTTCCCTACTTCGATTCTCATTTTAGTTTGTTATAATATTTAGACAAGATTTGTTAAATTTTACTTAGCTTGATACATATATAAATATATATATATGAAAATATACATAATTAAAAATGTACAAAAGTGACGCTGTATGTGAAGTCCACTTATAAATGTTTAAATCTAATCAAGCCAATCTATAAAAAAAAAAAAAAAAAAAAAACAAAACGTATTTTATGTAACATTTACTCAACAAATATCTGTGCACATATAGTTAATGTATATGTTTATGTATATTATGTATAAAAATAAAAAAAACAATTGACAATGCGAGTCAAACATACTTTATATATATAGATGTATGTGTGTGTATATATACATGTCTGTGTATATGTATATATATATCCATATATATATATATATATATATATATGCCATTTTAAACCAATAAAAATGAATTGATCAAGTAAATTACGCGAATTTTTTATTTTTATTTGAGAGAGAGCGAAGTCAAAAAGTCTTGTAATGGAGTGTATGCAGCAAAATGAAAGAGAAACATAATTGAAGAGAGAGAGAGATAGAGCGAGAGAGCGAAGTCAAGGGTCTTGTAATAGAGTGAATGCAGCAAAATGAAAGAAGCATAGTTGAAGAGAGAGGGAGATAGCTATATAACATAATCAGTCATATAGAGGACAAGAGTGTAAATTAGTGATAATCTGAACAGCCATGGATATTATCAATATCGAGTAATACATAATTACCATTATCATGAAGTGAAAAGCTCATAAAGCTTATGCAAATTTATGAGAATCCCAAAGAAAGGCAACAAATATGAAGTCATATTTTATACTTTAGCTTAGCTCAAAGAAAAGTTGATTTGGTTTAATATATATGTATATTTATAAAAAGTTATATATATGGTTATAGATATAGGTATATATAGATATACATATATTATATATGGTTAAGGTAAACATCAATAAATAAATTTAAACACTTCTCAAATTAAACAATAAAAGATTCAATATGTATTAAATTAAAATATGTTTAGTTCAAGTCTTATTTAAAAATATGTATATGTAAGTATATATATATAGCTATAATCAAATATTTACCACGCCTATATCCCCTAGCTTCACATCAAAATGAAAGAGAAAGAGATAGACATAGATAGTATTGACAAGAATGAAACATGAATGAATAAATAGCGAAGCATGTTTCATGGCAGAAAGATAGTCTGATATGTATATATGTTTTTAGACATATGCAGTTTTTCAAACAAATATCTTCTGTCTTTAAGTCTAACTGACAATAATTATTAAATCGTATTGCATTATTGACTGAGTGGATGAACAGCTAATTCACAAATGTATACAAAGCTGGCATTATATTCTAACTTATAATAACTTATCTGTTTTTAAATAAAGTTAAATAATTGGAATTATTATAGTACTTAATCTATATACTATATAATATAGCAGGTTCTTAACCTCTTCCTGGATTTTCAGCTATTTAGCTTGCTCTACATACATATATTAGTATATATGTATATGTGTGTATATATTTACAATTCCCTTATCGTCTCATTAGCAGCGTTATTGTCTGCTAGGAGCCCTCAGTCTTCTTCTTCTTCAGCGTCTCCATAACGCCGGCAAAGTTGGCCGTCTTCTTCTTGGCGGACTTTGGTGTCGACGTTTGGCTGCGAACACGCATTTGAGTGGGCGCCACATCGTCGCTGAAATCAAAATCGTTTGCCTTCTGTGGTCTGCAATTGATATCAAATAAATAATTAGACATAGAGTCGCTCTCTCTCTCCCTCTCTCTCTCTCTCTCACACACACACACACACTTGACTTTACTTACTCTTGCTCCACAGTTTCGGCTGCTGCTTCGAGTTCCTTATTGTTGCCACCGGCATTGGCGTCTGGCGAGGGCGCGCGACGTCCAGGAAATTGCCATTGTAGCTCTGGTATATTACCCGATTCGAGCATTAAATAATAGTTCTCCAATTCTTCAGCATTTGCTGATGTTTTGTCAGCCGCCGCCGAGGTTTCCACTTCTGCAGCCATATTTTGTTTGACTGAAGTTATATTAGTTCGATAGCTGATTATCGATATCGATTGCAGTGTGTGCACAGTGTTGGAAGGTTGCCAATATGGCGCGCAATTTGAATTGCAATTGCTATTGTGTTGGTCAAATTTTAAATTTTTGTTAGAATTGATTAAATTGAAAAGTATTATAAAAATTAATGATCATATGGATAAGTAGTAAATGCTACAAACAAAACTTGCTTAGCATTTTTATAAAATATTTTATACCCATTAAAATGGGAAATCGGGGTATATCTTTTTTCTATTGAAACAACCTCAGCAAAATATAATTTGCTGAATTTCTCTCAAATTATTTTCTGGTTAAAACTAAATTGTTTTAATGAATATTACTTTGCTATTCCCTTAGCGCATGCAAAATTGAAACAACCAAATTATTTGTTATATTTTTTTTATTTTTTTGTTTGTTTTTTGCTTTTTGATTACTAAATTCTTAGAACTTTATTCAAAATTATCATCTCATTCTTATGCTCATTTAACTGGCTTCCATTCCATCCAGCTTGCGACGTTCTCTCTCAGCAAACGCAATTCGAACTAATTTCTAGTTGACACTGTATCCATTGTATCATCCAACTGCATCTCCATCTCCATCTCCATTTCCATCATCATCTTCATCTCCTTCTTCATCATCATTATCAGCATGACTTATAAATATACATATTATATTGTTTGTTTGTTTGTTTGTTTGTTGTATACTCGTATATGTATAAAAAGAATAATTATATTAATTAATTAATTAATAATAAACACACAATTTCATTGCAAAAAATTTCTACAATACGTAATTAAATACGGATACGTCCTGATCGTTGGTATTGCCACCGCCGCCGCCGCCTCCTCCGCCACCACCGCCGCCTCCTCCACCACCACGATTCGATGATCCCGACGACTTGTTGGAGCCATGTGCGGCGATGGTCAGCTGATTGGTCTGATGTATGACAGAGGTGATGTCGCTTTGCGATGCGGATATATCCTTGCTGGTGAGCACATCGGAGCTGCTCGAACCGGACGAGATGTGGCGCTCGGCGATGCCGTACTGTATCGGCTGATAGCCGTGACTTGGATTGTACGTGGCCGAGTATGGCATATAGATCGGCGGATTTGGCAGCGGCCCAATGTCGCTGGTGATGCTCTCCGTGTCGGCATGGCTCAGTGCATGCGCCAGCGGATGCATTTGGGCACGCATATTTGGATTGCGCTCCTCGTTCACCACATAGTAGCACTGCTCGGAGAAGGTCAGCTTGTTGACCGTATGCTTAATGTAATTGTTGCGCAGCATCGCTGAGACAATGCGTCGCGCCTCCCGTCGATCCTGCACATCCTCAACGTTCTCCAGCACCCAATTGACCGCATCGGCGCCAATGAATGCATTTGGTATGGTGATCTTTAGCCACATGCGATCACGTATCTCCAGGCCGCTATCCGGCTTCGTCATGGCCTTGACAATCTCCTCGAGATTATTCTGATCCAGCCGCTCCTTGATCGGCTCCGGTATATCGGCCATAATACTGTCGTGCGAGGTTAGCGCCTGTGTGTGGGCCACCCAGGCGCCCGGATCGATGGGCCGGACGGGCTCCGTGCGTGGTATGGTAAAGTAACCCTTTGGATTTGGATCCCAGCATTTGGCCACCACCAGCTTGATGGGTCCCGGCTTCTGGACCACCTCGCGCAGCACACGCACCGCCTCATCATTGGTCATATTCTCAAAGTTGACATCGTTCACCTGCAGTATCATGTCGCCGGGCTCAATCCGGCCGTCCAGCGCCACGGCGCCGCCCTTCATGATGCTGCCCACATAGATGCCGCCATCGCCGCCACGATTCGATTGACCCACAATGGATATGCCCAGAAAGTTGACCGCCTCCATGTTAATGGACACAGTGATGATGTTCAGCGACATGGTCGAGTCCGTGATGGAGCTGTACGACGATGTCCGGGACATGCTGGGCGCCCGCTTTTTGCGACGTTGCGGCTTCTTGCGCACCTGCAGCCGCTGCACGCTGCTATAGTCGGTCATGTCCCGATCCAAGGTCAGCTCTGACTCGGTGCCAAACAGGCTGGTCGAGTCCAGATCACTGGACAGCACCGAGGCCGATTGATATGTGAGTGGCGGCGGCTGCAGCATTTGCAATGCTCCAAGCTTGTGTTGTTGTTGCTGCTGCTGCTGTTGTTGTTGGTGTTGCTGTTGGTGTTGTTGTTGTTGCTGCTGTTGGTGTTGTTGCTGTTGGTGTTGTTGCTGCTGCTGCTGCTGGAGCGCCAGATGATTGCGTACACGCATCTCGCATTCGCTGGGCGGCAGCTCGGAGCAATTGTCGGACTGATTGGTGCCATCGGCGGAGACCAGCCAGGAGACGACGCGTCCATTGAAGCAAGGCAGTATTGTGGCATCGTCGGCAATTTCCTCTTTGACCACACCGAAATCAGCGTCCATTGACTTGAAGAAGTATTTGTAATTATTGTTCTGCTTGTTGAGCACCATTTTGAAGTCTTTGAGCGTGACCTGAGCGGATGGTATCGGGATTTTGACCAGATACGGTGTGCTCTCATCGTCAATGTGATAAATGACTTTTGTCTCTTGGCTATTTGGTCTCTCTGTATCCATTGTGGCTGAATTTCTTATTATTTTTGTATATATTTATTTAATATATATATATATATGTATATATATATATGGTCTACACTCTTTTCGCTGCACACACTCGCCGAATTTTCATGTAGTGTTTCCCTTTTTTTGTGTTCTTTCTTTCTTTCTACTTTTTTTTTTATGTACTCCTCTCGCTTATGCTTTTTGGGTTGGGTTGTCAATGGAGCCGCAGCAGCTCTCCGCCTCCTTCATTTGTAGTTTTTTTTTTCTTTTCTTTTGGCGTTCCACTGCGTTTGTTGCGGCTCAGCAATGCTTGGCGAGCATTTGCGGGCGTTTTTTCTACACGCGCTCGTACACTTTGCAATATTGTGTACAATTGTTTTGCTTTTGGGCGTTTAAATTTATAATTTTTGGGGAGACAAAATATATATATATAGGTAAATAATTGACAGCGCTAGACTGATATCGATACACGTATCGAACCAGGGATGCTGCCACGCTTACCCAAAAACACAAAAGACTAATCGCAGCTGTGTGCGATAGTTATCGATAAGCTTTTGCTTAGAACAATTGTTAAGAAAAATTCCAAATATTAATGTGGAATGATTTACTTTAGCTTTAATCTTTTATATTTTTCTATGCCTTGACTAAAGTCAAGCATCTATTAATTTTATTATAAATATTCAGTAATTATCGATTCCTTTTAAAATCATAAGTAGTAGTAGCAAGTGTATGCCCATTGCTTGTTTGCTGCATAAATATTTTTAGCTGCTACCTGTGTAGCTATGTATATGTATTCGCCTTTTAGAACAATGATTTATATTAAGATCAAATGAAGACCCGATGAATTTTTGAGGCATTCAAAGTGTGTACACACTGGCCTGATTTGTTCGATTTTCATTTCATATTAAATTAAATTAATATTTTTCTTAATGTTGATTCTTCTCCCTCTATTTAATAGAATAAAAAACATTATTTTGGATATTTGATATTTTGTTTAATCAGTAAAAGGTCACAAAAAAAAAAGATGAATTTAAAAGGAAATTTAAAATGAAATTAATTGTAACGAAAATATTTAAAATATATCTTGTTATTTCTTTTCACATAATAAAATCAAAACATTTTATTGATTACACCCTTCATCGCTTTACATAGAAATAAAAATTAAATATTTTATTGATTACACATTCGCATCGCTTTACATAGAATTAAAATTATTATTATATTATCGTTATCATTATCATTATTATTAATATTATTCTTTAATATTATATTACACCGGCCATTTGGGTGTACAATGGTTATTTTTTGTTGTTTTCTTTTCTTTTGTTACATCAAATATTAATCAACTTAACTTTTGTATTTTGTTATTTGCAAATTAAAAAGTGATATTATTTCGCTTTCCAAAACTTAATTGTACGACTCTATATATATATGTAAATATACATATGTATATTTTTTAAAATTATGTTAAAATTATAGATTTCACACTGAAAGTCGTTCAGAGTGTTGAAACAGTTTTCATTATATATATATATAGATATATATATATATATATATAGATTTGCAGGATTTGTTTTTAGCGGTAATTGGTTTTAGTGAATTTTACCTTGAAATCCTTAATTGTTTTCATTTTCTTTCTTTTTTTTTATTACATTTATGTAGATATAACGAACAGCTAAAGTAACTATTACGCTAAAGTAACTATTACAACTAAGTTAAATCGAATAAAAAAAATAGATTATAGATAATCCAAAAAAATAGAATATATATATATATATCTGTATATATATGTTTTTTTGTATGCATGCATGTATTTCCATTCACATCCTGGCCACACATACACACTGGAGTATGTACTTGGAATCCTCCTCAGTGATATATCGCATTCCCTACATACCCAGGCCCAGCTGATTACTTGGACGTGACTATCTCGACGAGATCACTGGAAAGGGCCAGCGAGTCAACAATATCGATCAGTATCTCCACATCCTTGACGGAGCTGACCACCTCGGGTGCACCCAGCAGATTGACATGCTTGCCCTCGATGTTGGCATAGAAGCATTTGTTCTTGAAGATGATGGCACGATCGAAGGGTACACGGCACTTGCTCCGATCCAGCACGGAGCGCCGGAAGAGCACACACGACGGCTGATATTTGTGGCGCTCCTCTTCGGGTATATTGTAGCTCTTCAGATCACCCGTGAATACGGTCATTGTCTGGCGCTGCATCATCGATGGCGACAGCTTGTAGAGGGTCACCTTGCTGGTCCACTTGCTGGACGGCACCTTGATGCGTGCCGCCATATTGGCCAGCTTGACCAGGGCCAGTTCGAGGCAGGAGCGTTGCTGGCGTGTCTTGTTCGAGGGCTCTTTGGGCGTGCTGATCACATGCCAGGTCTCATAGCAGGTGATCTTCTTCACAACCCGGCCATCCTCCTCACAATACGTGGTTGTCTCCGGCGGAAAGTATTTGGGCGGTTTGACCTCCGGCTCCGGTTCGGCGGCCATCAATGCTAGATCCTCATCCGTTGCCTGCTCCTTGCGACGCGCCCAAGGCGTCGATGTTGATGGACTCGCTGGCTTCTTGAACACATCATCATCGCTGCTCTCGCCCAGCAATTTGGTCAGCTTGCGATCCTGCTGAAGTTGATGTTGTTGTTGTTGTTGTTGCTGATGATGTTGTTGTTGTTGTTGTTGCTGCTGTCTTTGATTGTTGCTGGCATTGGACGCAGCTGTCGTTGACAGCACCTGACGTCGATTGGGCAACCATTTTGTGGTGCTGCTCGTCGTCTGGACACGGCGCATTATACGCAGCTGATTTGATGCTGCGGGTGGTGATATGGTGATGTCATCGTCAGCCAAATCATTGGCCATATCCTCATCCTCGGTGTTGTCGCCATCGGTCATCGGGCACAGCTCCTTGCCCATGCTCATCAGTGGCTTCATCATCGGCTGCGTCTTCTTGCCCATTTCGGCATTGAGGATGCGCGGACGCGGCTTTGCCTGACCCACAGAGACGACCAGCGACGTCTGTTTATTATGATTCATTGTCAATGGATGCTTGGCAGTCGTCGCTCCACTTGTGGTTGTTGTCTTGAGGCGTCCTCCGCCGCCGCCGCTATTTCTGTTGCTGCCGATCGCTGTTATGGGTGAGGAGGAGGAAGTGGACTGATTGTTATTGTTCCTTGCAGTAGAGAGCAATTTCTTGTTCCCACCGCCGCCATTGGAAGAGGAGCGTGTAATGAGCACATCGTCCTGGTTAATAATGTCGTCAATGTTCACAATGGTAAATGTGGGCACATCATCCGTTTCAGTTGCCTTCATGGCTGTCACTGCAGCATTGGCCGCTGCTGCTGCCGCTGCCGCCGCCTTCTGCACTTTGAGCGCATTGGTCGAGCCGGGCGGACGACCCACTGCGCCCGTGCGCACCACCTGAGTGGATGCTGTGTTGCGCACACCGCCAGCTGTGGGCGTGGTCATCTTAAAAGTGGTCGTCTGACGTGGCTTGGCATTGGTCGATTGCAGCATGCGTAAGCTGGCGTTGCTGGCACTATTGTTGCCACTGCTGCCCATGACAACCTTCGGCTTGGACAGTTGGAGCGCCGACGTCTTGGCCACCGATGTGCTGCCGTTGATGACGGGCCAGTCGCTGTTCAGGCGCTTGCGTGCAATGGGCCCATCATGATGATCCTCCAGCTTGCGCTTGTTGCCCACCGCCGGCGAGGCCATCACCTTGACATGGGAGCGCGCCAGATTGGGCGCCATTGTGCGTCGCAGCTGCTGCAAGTTTCGTCCCGCCTGGGACTGCAGACTGTTGTTGCTCGCGGCTGCAGCGGCACTGGCCGATTTCGGCGGACGTCCACGTCCGCGTTTTGGCGGCACCTTCTCACGTCGCAGCTGCTGCTCAAAGTCGCGCTCACTGATGTCATCGTCATCGTCGGATTTGTGCAGCTGCGGATTGAATGCCGCATCGGTCAGCTCATCATCATTGTCCTCCTCGATCAGATCACGCAAATCCTCGTCCTCATCGTCATCGTCAGCAAACAGATGCTTCACCGAACGCTTGCCCGCAGTCTCGCTGGCCAAGGCGGCCACATACTTCGGCGTCACCATATCATCGCTGGCATACTTCGGATTCGGTTTGATCGAGCGACGTGAACGACTCGCTGCAATTGTGGGCGGCGGCGTTGCGACTGCCGTGGCGGCCAGCTTTGACTGTTTGTACATTTTGCCCTTCGGTTCGCTCGGCTGTGACTGTGACTCTGGCTGGGATTGGTGCTGGAGCTGTGACTGTGACTGTGACTGTGCCTGGGTTAACGTGTCACGCCGCTTGCTCAGCGGAGTGCACGGCCGGACTACGGGTAATATTAGCGCTGTATTGCGCCGCTTGGTCAATGGTGTGGGCTTGATTTGTTGTTTCGCCGTCTTGGCTGCTGTCCTGGACACTGGAGCTGGTTCCTCAACTTTGGAGTTGCGTGTGCGTGGAGAGCTCACAATTGGTTTGAGTCTACTGGGCGATAGCTCAACGTTTATAACGGTTGTCGTGCGCTTGGCGGAGTTGCGCGTCTCTCGCGTTGTCTCGATTTCCAACTGTTCCAGTTCTTGATCCTTGATGGCTCGCCTTTTCGAGATGCGCACTGTGTTCGTCTGTTTACCGGATTTGGTTGATGGTGATGATGATGCTGCGTTGTTGATAATATCTGTGGCTTCGGATTCCTTTAGATTTTTCACGTATACTATGCACGGTCGAGTCTTTCCTATCTCAGCTTCCGTTTTTTTTCCAGCTCGCATTTTTCATAAGTCACTGCAATTGATTAAAGATCGTATAAACTATTTATAATCGCGGCAATGCAAGGAAAAATAATAATAATAATAAAAAAAAAAAAAACAAAACAAAACTTGAAATACAGTATGGTGGCAACACGGACAGAGCTCTAATTAGAGATGGGCGTCTCGTTGCATCGTGATTTGAATTTGAATATGTTAATCGTGTATTTAATTATGCATACAAAAAAAAACAACAAATAAAACAATATACATTTAAAATTAATCAAAGTAAGTTTGAATACTTTTAAAATAGTCTTCAAATCTTACAATAATATTTAAAAAATTTACATGTTTTATCTGTTCGTGTTTATTTCGTGCTCAAATAGCGCATCACGTGCTCCTCACTATTCTGATTGTGCGACAACTCTGGCGCCCATTTTTTGTCATTTTTGGTGCTCTATTAGCAACTACGTTGATTTTTGCGCGCCAGTTGTATGTACATACACATACATATATCTAATATTAATATATATTTACATACACACACACACACATAATGCAATGTAAATATGTCAACTGTCGCATTTAACATTATTATTTGTAGGGAAAGAGCTGCTGCATTTGAACAACCGTCTCGCACTTACATTAAATGGTTTTACATTTTTCGGTTTTCCTTTTCCTAAGCGATTTCTGTGATTTCTGTTTCGCACACTTTCACTGCACTGCGTTTTCGATTGCGTTCGACAAGACGTCCCTGTTGTGAATTATAACAGCAAATTGGCAACGCCATACATATTTATTTGCAGTTAAATGATTGTATTTGTGTTGTCTTTGTCAGTAATAGTGTTCACAAAATTTCCGTAATGTCACTTGTGTTTTTGTTTTGCAAAGATCTTTTTGGTTGATTTCGCTTGCCTTTGCCTTTGCTCTGGAACTCATAAATTTGTGCGGCGCTGCCAGGCCAGCAATGTTTTTCTACCCAACTGTACCACACATACACGCACAAACAGAGCTGCTACCCCGTGGCTTGCGCCGTGCAACAAATTGTAGTTTTGTTTTTAAAATCGTTTTTGTTTGCAGTTTGACACACTTGGTAGTTAACACAAATTAAATTAAAATATTATTATTACTTAGTTCTGCTTTTTGCATTGACAAATTGGATGCTAAACTGTAATAATATCACTTCCCGCGCTCAATATTTTCGATGTCGATTACCCAGAGCACCACAGCACTGCCACTCGCCATGAAATTATGAAGAGAAATAGAAGTGCCAGAGGAGAGAGAGCGAATGCAAAAATAATAGAGGCAAAGAGGGACTGCCAACTGATGACCAAATGTGTTGGGCTGCCAACCTTGTGTAACAGGTGGGCATGCCCAATATATATACATACGTGCATACATTTTGATATTTTTATACATATCTACGCATGCATATATATGTTAACGTGTATATAATTACATACATAAAAATATATTTATATACGTGCGTCTGTATGTGTGTCTTGTTTTGCTCTATTCTTGTGCATATATATTTCCGTATCATCATTTATTATATATGTATTTAATTAATAACATTTCTTTTTATGGCTGTTTGCTCGTTAATTACAGTATTTTAGTTTTTATTCAATGCTGATGGCTGTGGGCAACGGTATTTGGCCATTTCAACCTCAGCCTCCGCATAGCTGAACCGATTGAAACAGAAATATTCGGGAACTTTGTAGCCGCTCGTTGGAGATGCTCCGGGACCAACTGGTGTCGATGTCGGCCTCACACAGGCGCTGCTCAGTCCAGTTACGTTTTTAACGGGTGCTGCTGCTGGACCAGGTGTGGCGGCGACTCTGCCGCCGCTGCTTGGTGTGGGCCTTGAGGCACCTGGACCCTTGGCAGCTTGGCTGTAGCCGCGTCGTAGCAGCTGGTTCAGGGCGACGCGTGGGGCTGCATTCATTTTGATGGCAAATTCAACACAAACGTAAACGTCCAACAGAATTCACGTAATCGCACAACTGACAAATATCAAGTGCAAAAAAAAAAAAAAACAACAAAAAGCAGATGATTTACAAAAGATTGGCAGCTCTAAGCTTGTGGCGTTGCCATTTAGTTGCAATAATCAGCTAGCTAGCCATGCACTAATACAAAAGCACACATACATATACATGTATTAATATGTGTATTAGTTTGTTTACAACATTCCAAATAGCCCCATTACAATTGACAAGTCACTAATATAGTTTTAATTATTTTAATTTCGTTTCTTAAATTTCGGCTCTGCTTTGCCATAATGCTGGCTTATATTAGCAACAGGCACTCGCCGTTTATCCTTCGATTTCTTGTTGCACTTGACACTCGCTGCGCCCGTTTGATTCTTGCCCAGTTGATGAAATTTCTTGCGCTCCTCTCGAGCGTCCTGCAAACGTTTGCGTTCCGCCTTCAGTTCCTTGTAGTTTTTGTATGCCTTTTTTGGTGGCTTGGCGCCAAGTTTCACCAGTTGAAATATTTCCATTTTTCGCTTGTTCTTGATCGTCCGCTGATTGGCTATGGCAAAGTTGAGCACCTCCTGTCGTGCTTTCTTAATGTCGAATTCATTGTCCTCCTCCTTCCTGCCTCCTTTAGGTCTGTCAGCATCTGTTTTGCCTGTGCTACTATCTGTTGTTTTCTCTGGTTTGTTTGTTGTTGATGTCGCCTGTGGTTCCTGGAACACCAGAGCCTTAAATTCAGCGTCATCCGATGGTTTCTTCAATGCAAGCGCGGCGCGGGTCAGCACAGGCTTAAATTCAGTACTGATATTCATGTCGGTTAATTGTTAATTATACACAATTCAAGCAAAAAAAAAAAAAAAAACAAAACGGCTCGTAATGAATATTGAAGCGCATTGTCATACATACGCACACATGTGCTAAGCAGTGCCAAAAAGGTACTAATTATAGACAAATTCTGCGTAAATAGTTTAACGAGTTGGCAGCATTGCAACTGCGCGCACGTTTTATTATCATTCTCTGCTTTTATTATTATTATTATTTAAATAATATCGAATGGTAAATAGTGCAGTATGAAACAAAAGAATTTAGCAAATAAATCGGCCAATAAACAGGCTGCAGAGCTGGCTGTGAAGCGTGCGAACGTGCCAGCCGATCTACAGCAAAAAGCCAACGATTTCCTGAATTCCAGTCCTGTGAACACAAAAGCTCTAAAGCAAATTGTTAATCTCTTGGTACGTAAATTACAGTTAATAAAATGCAAAAATAAATAATATTTAATGTGGCAATTTTACAGGAGAATCCCGACAGCAATGCCGTTGGCGTCATGCACGTGCTTGAGGTGATCTTCAGGAATCTGCTCAAGCGCAAACTCATTGTGGCTGTCGAGAATAAGAAGGATAAGACCAAAGCTATGGCCAAGGTCAAGGCAGAGGAGCCCGATGCAAAATGTCAAATACACTACAACAAAGCTTGGTCCTTACTGCTGGCCAACTTGACCAGTGCCTCCAAGGAGGAAGCTGGCGTTGCGCTCAAGGTGTGCATGCAGCTGATAGCAGCCGAAGCCAAGCACAGCAGCTCCAATGCTTGGCCCGTGCTCCGGCTGCGCAGCATCCTCGAAGCGCTGATCAATGCGGAGTCAACGCCCACCGCAGCTCTGGCGGAGTTTGCCAAATTCACTCGTTGCCTGGACGTGCTGCAGCTGACATATAAACTCTTGCCCGCGTTGATACCAAAAAGTTTTGTGGATACGCCGAATTTGGCGTTTAACTATTTGGCCATCATCAATGTGCTGGACTTGGGCAAGACTGTGCTGAATGACAAACAATTCCATATTGAAGAGAGTCCACAGTCCAGCTTTGATTATAATCGAACGCGCCACTTTCTCAATACGGTTTGGAATGGCATCATTGCCTCGTGCAATGGCGTGGACGAGAAGGTGCATCGCCAGGTGCTCGTGGTGCTCCTGGAACGCATACTCCCACACCTGTGGAAACCCATTTTGCTAACAGACTTTCTCATGGACTCACTGCATCAGTTTGGTTAGTTGCCGAGTGAATATTTATAATGATTAAATATAATTCAATTTCATTAATCTATCCCTGCAGATGGACCCATTGCTCTGCTCGCTTTGCAGGGCATCTTCACGTTGATGCAAAAGCAAAACATCACATATCCGGATGTCTATCAGAAGCTCTACAATATGTTCTATCCACGCATGTTCTACAACAAGTACAAGGCGCGTCTGTTTTATTTGGCCGATATATTTCTGACCTCGACGCATTTGCCGGAGAATCTGGTGGCCGCTTTTGCCAAGCGTTTGGCTAGACTGGCCCTCAAGAGTCCAACCGAGGATGCCATCATACTGATACGCTTCGTATGCAATCTATTGCTGCGCCACACGGGCCTCCAGCGTCTCATTTGTGCAACGGGTGCGGCAAGCGGTAAGCCAAGTGCAGCATGTAAAAAACTGTTAAAATTAAATATATTGTAATCAATATCTTGTAATTGCAGCTGTTGCAATTGCGGATCCCTATGATGAAACAGAACTGGATCCGGTCAAGGCGGGCGCCCTCCAAAGCTCGCTCTGGGAGCTGCTGCTGCTGCAGAAGCACGCGGTGCCCGAGGTGGCCAATGCAGCCAGATTTATTACCAAAAGTTTGCCCATAGTTGAGTTTGATCTAACGTCGCTGCTGGAAATGAAGGAATCAGATGTTAGTAGAGATCTTTATAGTTAAGATTCATGTGCTTATATATATTTATTTAATTTTAAACTCTTTGCCTTTTTAGATTTTTGATGATGAGGTCAAAAAGGAAGCGAAACAATTTGCAATGGCCTACGAGCGGCCCACAAACTTTGCGCTGCCTCAATATGATATAGTTACCAAATACTGGGATATATTATAAAGTAAAATATATATCAAGTAAATATATATACTTATATATCTATATATAATATATGCTAATATTAAAATTTTAAATGTTCTTTACCTAAATTTCAAGTAGAATTTTAAGCCAAATTGTATTGCTGGCCCAGCTCTGTTTGGAACCAGTTGGCTGGGTGTATGTGTTGTTGCCACTCCCCCTGCCTCTCCCACTGCCTCTGTCGCTGTCGCTGCCACTGCTGCTGTGGCATCATCGCACTTACGTGCACTTTGGTTCTTTTAATTGGAACTACAACTGGCGGTGTCGCTCTGCCTCTGCCACGGCCTCTGCCTCTGCCTCTGCCTAGCTCTAAGGCCGATACCGCGCCCTTTTGCCGCAGCTCTGCGCAAATGCGGCAAGGACGTATGAGGGCGAAATACACGCATTCGGCTATCGACAGAAAACTGAAGCCCAGAAACAGGCCCATTAAACCGCCAACGTTGGCTGTAAATGGAGAAAAAAAAATGCACACGGAGAGGAAATCTCAATTGTGGTTTAAGTTTTTTTTTTTTTCCTTTGGTATCTGCTTTCTGTATACCCTTGCTATTGTATATCCTTGTCATGGGGTGGTTTGACATTGATTAGGACATATGTATAGCGGCTGAAACTAAGAATGATAAGATGGGATATTTTTACCTGAATCCTTGGGACTTAACTATTTTTGCATTCAAACTTGGTCTACCTTATAGATCATGATTATTGATACTCCATAAGTAAAGAGACTCTAGTTAATGAGTTATAAGCAAAGGTTTGATTAATTCTTGTAAAATTTGGAAATTTTTGGGGACATCGGATCTGTCATATGCTTTTTTTATAAAGCTCAAATCAGTCAAATATATTATATAACCCATATCAGGATTTATACTGTTTTAAAGATCTGGGATATCGGATCTCTTTTATATACATATAAATATCTATATATCCTATATCAATTAGCAAGTATATAAATCAGTATTGAAGATCTTGCCTATCGAATCTCAATTATATGTATATGTATTCAATTAGCAAGGGTATTTCATAGTATTGAAGGTTTTGAACATCGGATCTCTATCATAAATATATATTCTATATACTTATCCAATAGGCATTTCATACTTTGGGATATCGAATCTTTTTCATATTTAAATAAACTCTTATATCCCATCTCACTTAGCAAGGGTATTTCATAGTCGGTCAGCCGAAACTCGCAAAACTTCCCCCGGCCGCATTTACGCACACAAAAAATCGGATATGCCGATGAATTCGGTCTGCTTGCTGGCACGGAACGTGTGCTCCTTGTAGTACAGATTGACAACGGCGATGTTCCGCTCCACGTAGGCCTGGCTGAGGTTGGCCATGTGGGCGTTGGCGTGCCGGAAGTCGTTGTAGGAGATTTTGGTGGCATAGGTGATCGCCTGGTAGCTGAGATCGAAGCAACTAGGCAGACAGTTGTCCAGGCAGGACTCGACGACGAGCCCAATCGTGTGCAGCCGCACGCTCTCCACGCACTGCGCCTCCCGGATGCTGCAGACGGTGTCGTTGCCATTGATGCGCGGCATGTAGAAGGCGACGCAGCCGCAGCGCTGCAGCAGCAGCCGGGACATGCACTCCATTTCGCAGTTGCGCTGCGTGTAGTGCGCGAAGTAGCTGAGATTGCCCTCGTTCTGGAACAGGCAGTGCCTGTACTTGCGATGCACATGCCTCAGGCTCAGCTCCGTCATCATTTTCGCCGGCTCGATGCGCAGCTTCGTCTCCAGCCCGGGCGAGAGCAGCACGCCCGTCTCGCGCACATTGGGCGATTCGTTGGGACTGTGCAGCGCGATCTTGAAGCCAATGCTATTGCTGGACGAGCAGTAATACGCATCTGCCTCCACGTTCAGCATCAGGGACATGCCCAGGGATTCGCCAGTGCCCAGCGAGGAGCGCGGATAATAGTCGTTGCCCAGGACGCGACTGTAGCCCAGCTCCGCATGCCAGTCGACTGCCCGGTAGCGCCTCGATCCATTCCAATTGCGCAGCGTCAACGGCACACTGCAAGTAAATGCGCAAATTACTGTCTTTTATAGACAGTCTGAAAAAAGACTCAGAGAGCAGCCGATTGCAGCGCTCTCTTGCGATCGGCTAGCAACCGTTTTTTGTTTTTTTGTTTTGTTTCGCTCTGATTGGCTGCGACCGTTTGCTTGAGTGCAGTGAAGCAGAAATTCTGTTGTGTATGTGTTGGTATGCATGCGTGAGCTGTGTTAGGTAAACACATCATTGAGTGTGTGCATGTGTATGTGTATTGGAAGACCGTTTCTCATTGTGGGGAGCATCAATCGTCGCTCTCCCTAAACGATGTTCGTTAGAAGAGTGTCACACGAATAGGAGCGAATCAAGGCGCTCAACAGAAAACAAAAACGAAAAGAACTAAAGTCTTTTGCTCAGAGCGAGTGTGAGAGCGAGAGAGTATGATATTTTTCGGTTGATTACGCGACAAGAGCGTAAAGAATAAAAGGTTCAACTGTTATTTTCCAGCTATGATGTAAATTCAATTACTTAGACAGCACTCCAAATAAAGTTTTTAAAACAAACTAACCAGTTTATCATACATACATACATATATGTATAAACATAAACAAAATATATTTTTTAGCCTATTTGCATATAATAAGTACCTCAATCGTAACTGCTAAGAACACTGAGGAATGCATAATGGAATATAGTATGTACATTCATATGTATATACATATGTATGTACATATGTATGTCTGTATCTTTTCAAGTCATACCCAAGACCTTTAACATACCATAACAGAGTCATTTAAGCAATCTCAAAGCACATCAAAACACACTTAAAATTATATTTTATAGTTTTTTTTATTTTTTAATAATAATAAATATAACAATAAAAAAATAAATAAGAATAAAAATAAATAAATAAGAATTAAATAAATAAACAAATCAATAATAAAAATAAATAAATAAATAAAAAAAAAACTTAATTTTAAAAATAAAATAAATAAATATTTACAAAAAAAAAAATAATAATAATAATAATAATTAAATAAATTAATAAATAAATACCTAAGAAGAAGAGAAAGAATGAAAAGTCGCTAGAATTCATACATAGATTTAAAAATTTAAAAAATTTACGGATTTTATTTTTATTTATAGTTTTTTGAGATGAAAAAAAAAATTAACAATATTTAAAAAAATAAAAAATAAAATAAATAATAATAATGAATAATTACATACAGTAAATACAAATACAAAAATAAATAAATAAAATAAAATAAAAATAAATAACTACAAAAAAAATAATAAACAAAAAAAAAATAAACATTTAACAAATTTCTTTAGAAAATCAATATTAATAGATAAAATAAAATAAAAAATATATAATAAAAATTCCTTTAAGTTATTTGCCTGACAATAAATATCGAGAGTAAATTTTAGTACAGTGCAATGTGTTTTTCAAGTATTTAGCTCTTATTTACCCGTAGATTGATAAGTTCACGAGGATTATATGCTTTTTAGTAACTCAGAGTAAATTAAAAAAATCTAGAAATCTCATATTTACAAAGATGGAAATATAAATAATTCTAAAGCTTGTCAAATGCTGAATACAGTGTATCTATCTGCTAGTTAGAAGTGCTACAAGTCAAGATTACTGCACTTACTTGTGCTTGTACATGAAGCGTGGATGGAGCATGTTGATGACACAGCAGAGGCCCTCGTCGGTGATGATCGGCTGGAACATTCGCTCGCAGTGATAGTCGACGGCGCCATAGCGACAGCCGATGATCATGGCGCCGCATGACTGGGAGATCTGGAGAGAGAGATAGGATGGGCTCCAACTGGGCTGCAAGTGGTCAAAGCACTCACATTGCTAATCAGCTGCTCCCAGTTGTTGCCGCGACTGAACTGCGAGCGCGGCTTGCGATGGCAGAGGACTTGGAGCATGGCGAATTGGGATGAGTCTTTGGGCAGCTGGGCGGCTTGGGAGGCCAGCGCCTGGTTGAGATTGCATATGGTGAGTGCCGGAAAGGGCTCCTTGGTGATGTACGTCGGCTCCGGATTGATGCCCACTATCACGGGCGTCGTGTTCCACTTGACGAAGGCGTCTTGCATTAGGAAACCAGCGCAGCCAAGCACCGCCAGCAGAGCGAGACCAAAGAAGAATCTGCATTTATCTTTGCTTTGCTTACCTTCACCCCCTTTTTTTTGTGGCTTTGATGCCCTCACCTGTCCGCGATGTGCAGCCTGCGACTGTTGATGTACTTGAGGCCGTGTATGCTCGTGTTGCGGCAAAATTCGTCCGTATTTAACGCCAGTATGCTGCGCCAGCCCACAGCCGATGCGGGCTCATCCACAGTATCCCGAGCTGTCGGCTCCCTTGTGTGCCACTGCAGCTGTCCATTTCGTTCCGTTGCTGCGCCGCGGCGCCTCCTCCAACTGGAGTTGGCCAACACCTGGCGAAGCAGCCGCATGCTGAGCCCCTTTGCAAATGGTCGCCAATTGCGAAGCTTTTGCGGTTTCTACTCGTTCAACGGTATTATATTTTCTTTGCCCTGAAGCTATTGACAGTAGTTTGGCAAGTGGGTAGTCTGCTTAATTGATAGCATATGTAACAGTATTATGATTAAGCTATATCTATCAGTCTGCAAAACTAGAGAGGTTGAGCTTAGAGTCTGTAGAAGTTATAAATTTGAGAATTTCTAGAATATGCTTAATGAACATGTGGTTGGTCTTATAATTTTATCGATTTTTTAACTTTCAATAGAACTTTTAGAACTTTCAATAGTTGTATTGTCTTTTTTTATTTAATTCGTAATTTATAATTTGTAATTTTTTTTTTTAGGTTTCTACTGGTTATCTGTTAGCCTTATTACCTTAAAAAATTTAAAATTTTCTGATTGTTGGGTATCTGCTAGTCTTGTTTACACAGAAATACCTAGAAATATCAAAATGAATTCTTTCAATTGTAAGCTTCTAGTGGTTATAGGGCATCTTCTAAATATAAATATTGAAGCACTTCAAATTTAAGTTTTCATAGATTAAAGGGTATCTACTAGTCACTATTATTAAAGAAAAATATTTAAGTGCTGTTAATATAAGCCTTAGAGGCTATCTGCTTGTCATTTTTATTAAAAATATATTAATATTTAAATACTTCAAATATGAGCTTTATAGGGCATATAATAGTCCTTATACAGGCTATATTAAGCTATATATTTTTCAAATGCACTCTTTTTTCATTTACGTGCTATAGGGTATCTGATAGTCATTATTTGTTAAGCATATCTCAGAGGGAAATTTGATATTATCTATTCCAGCTTCTATAGATTACAGGGTATCTGCTAATCAGGCACTGCTGGCTGTTGCAATCTGACTGTTTTTGCGGCTATGTTTATCCACTTTCACACCTGGCTGATTTGCATATTTGTTGTGTTGATAATGCAAACTGCACAATAAATATTTTATAATTCGATTCAATTAAATGAAGATTAAAAAAAAAAAACAACGATTTGACATATATCTGAAATTCAGTAAATATGTATATCATAATATATATTTATTTGTAATATATACATATATTTTATATTTTTCCAGTAAATACTTTAAAATAACTACTTGAGCTAATGACAATTGCATAGAGAGGCGATATTGAATGGATTAGTATAGATTTATATAGCAGCTAGAAGTCAAAGAAAATCATGAATTGTCATAGAAAATGTAAGCAAAAGTGAGCTTAACTTCTAACATTGTTCATTGATTACACAGGCCAACAAAGTTCGATATAATTTTGTAGAAATAATCCACCTTTGACATATTCAAGTCGCATCAGTAACTAGATTAGGCTCGCCAAGTCAACTTTGCTAATCTAAAAGTATTTTCTGAGCTCGTTTAATATGAAAGCAAACATATTTTGTTTCCAAATTACTTTTAGGGTATTCCAAGGTAGAAACATTAGGCTCCACAGACGGTTCTAAATTGATAGAAGAATCTGTTTTTATCACAGAAATATAATTTCTTAAATTTAATAGTCTGATTTAACTTGCTATCCTATCGAGCTCTTTTTTTTTTTTTTTTTTTTTTGCAAAAATTTTGACTTTTGTAAAGTTTAAATATTTTATTTTTATTAAAATTTATTTAAGTATAAAAGGAGTAAAAAGTCTTTACGGCAACAGAAAGCTGTGAAATTTATAGACTTTAAAATTTCCTCAATTATAGTATATGGTAAATTTTATTGTTGTCTAAATACCTAAAAATATCTAAATTCTGATAAACAAACTAAAATCATATACATACATAGGTATATACAGAAGATCTAACATTGCAACTAATGAAAATCGCATAGAAAGGTGGCACAGCATTTTCATTGATCAAATTCAACAACTATAGTCATTCTTGACTAAGATTAAGATTAAGAAATTAAATTAATAAATATACATACATATATACAGAACATCTAAAATTTTCAGCTGTTGAAAATCGCCTAGAAAGGTGGCACAGCACTTGAATTGAATTTGATTGTCAAGTGTTTTACGAGTATCCAGCCCAAGACTATATGCATACGGCTCTCTTTTAATCGTTTTTCTTGTGGATATTTTGGTCTTGCCGTAATTAAGATGTGTGTTGCTCATTAGAGCGCAACATGCGCTCCGGCTCTGGTCAGATGAAGCAGAGGAGGCAGCAGGAGCAGGAGCAGGAGCTGCAGGAGCAGCAGGAGCAGTAGCTCCTCAGGCTCAAGTTCAATGCAACCGACAAAGCCGAATTGAGTTTCGAACTAACACACGCACACATGGACATATACACCTGCCCAGTAAGTGCGTGTGTGTGGGAGAGAGAGAGATAGAGTGGGAGAGCTGACTATGGATTGGTTGGAAAACCGCACTTGAACGAAAATCAAATTAAAAGCTTCAATGCCCCAGACGAGCACGACGACGGCCAGGTCAGCTAAGGCACAGAGACATGGTTTCTGTTGCCACATGTCACCTGCAACGACACGCATACATACAACTATATACATATATACATATATACATATATATTTATATTGTATATATGTCTATGCCTGTGCGGCTCACGCACTTTGTATGACTTCATTGAAACAAGTTCATAAAACACTTAAACCCAACCGGACCTGAGCCTGAACTGCTCTGTTCCCATGGCGCTGTCAACGCAGCTCGCTGCCAGCTTGTTAGCAGCAGTTAGCAGTTTGGCTAGGTGGGTTGGGTGGTTGGGTTGGGTTGGGTTGGGTTGGGTTGGGTTGGGTGGCTTTCGGTCTCGAACGTTTTGCCCGCAACCGCACCTGGAAATTTCAGCATTCATCTAGCCCAGCACGCAGCTCGGTCACAGTGCTCCACGCCGGACGTATCACCATCAATGGCCATCGAAAAGTTTGCGTCTTTGGCTTTCTGACCAGATATCTGCACATATGTACATATATACATACATACGTGCATGTATGTAAAATGATTTTTACTCTTCTTTTTTTCAGTTTGGCCGCATCGAGTGCTCACAGCATTTACCAATTGACCTAATCTAAGTGAAGACGCCATTAGAAATCGTTTTGCCTGGATGCAAGCAAGGATGTCATTTAAAGCGTTCATACATGATGATACACACATACACACACATGCATACGTGTATATGTACGAGGTTGGTTTGAAAAGTATTGCAAGTTTTGTGCGATTTTTTTAAAGTGATTTATTTTTATATTTATTTCTATTTTGTGACCTCTTAAGTAATTTTCAGTAAATTTTAGACAATTCTCGAAGCTTTTTATTATATTCAAATATATATATATTTTTAAAATCTTTTTTAGCTCTTACTTCAATGCCGGCTTAAGCAACACAATAGCTTACTCCTTTCATCCTCAGTGTCGGGTATAAGAAAGGATCAGAGGTGGCGCATAGAGCGGCTACGGCATTATTATTCTGTTGTTTTTTACCTAACATTTGCTTTATTTATTGTAATAGGCAAAAATCGAAGACTTCCCAGCAAAACGGCTGCCTATATTCAACTGAACATTCAAAATGACCAAATTTGAGGCAAATGACTATCAACGTATCAAGAAATATAAATTTGCATTACTTTTTGAACACACCTCGATACACACGCATACATACATATGTATACGTATACATGTATGTATATATTCCTTGCAAAAATTCTCATATAAATATGCTTCTGGCCTCGTGCCTTATAGGCTGTTCATATATTGATCTACTAATTGCTCAAAGTTTCATATCTAATCTCATAGAGTCTTGTGGGGCTATCAAGTTCCTCGTTATTTGCTATTGAGGCATAAAACTCTCTCTCTCTCTTAAAATTGAATAGATTTACAATAGTAAATTTTTGTTGTTATACAGATATAATATAAATATGTAAATTAAAATGCATAAGCAATTGTGCATTTTTTTATGGTGGGTCAAATAAACTGTGAGCGACTGTATGTCGCATCGCTAATATGTACATATGTATGTATGTATGTATGTTTGTACATATAATAAAGCGTAATACTTTGAAGTTAACGGCAGAGTTCGTTTCTCAATACAATTTTGCCTGCAACTGTTACAGTTGTATTAGTGTGAGACTGAGAGCTTGTTTACCATACATACCATACATATGTACATATGTACATGTGTATGTATGTATGCATGTACTTAGTTCTAAGAATGTTATCCATGTGAGTTTGCGTCTTAGCTGCACGTTGCTCATTTCTGTTTTGCATACGCTAATTCGCAATGCGAGAGAGCGGGTCAAACATAGTTGTTGCTGAACATAGTTGCTGAGTGAGAGCGAGACGGCTATTGAGGCTATTCGCACAGGCTCGCTCTTATTGTCAGTGGACAAAGAGAAGCGACTAGAAGCTGACATACTGCAAGAGCACGTGGAAAGAAAGCGCAGCGGAAATTTGTCATTTTTGGAGTAATATAAAATTAGAAAGGTAGGTGGGCATTAATTATATATTGTATTTATATATGTACATATGTATTATAGATTTGCTCATAGTCTAATATACTCCTGTCTGCATACGCTCAATAGGTTTAGGGTATGAAAAAGAAAAAAAAAACCGGCAATTGAGAAAAAATCATAACTTACCAGTCGCATGCACACACACACCAATGCATGCACACATGCATATGCACATACTTATGCACAACACACACACACACACAATTGCAGTGGCACCGGCTGTTTGTATGTATAAAAAATCTGAAAATGATAGAAAAATGATTAATTGCAGTTGGCAGTAGTTCAGCAGTCAGTAGCGTTGCTGCTGCCTCTGCCTCTGCCGCTGCCTCTGCTGCTGCCTTTGCTGCTGCAGTAAACCTCAGCGAGCGCTGAGCTAGAGAGGAGGCCACACAATGCCAGCGTGTGTGTGTGTGTGTGTGTGTATTGGCATTCATGGCACTTGTGTGTGTGAAGTATATATTTTTTGCAGCAGCCTTTTTCGTAGCACAACAGCAGCTGACTGCAGCGATATTAATGATAGATATGCGTTCGCTTCAATGCGTCACACAGACCCCACCCAACCGCCACCCCCATCATAGCCCCCTCAACCCTCTTGTCTAGCGAATTATACGATAATATTTATGTATGCTTGGCCCCAAAAAATAGTAGCTACCGGGAGTGTGGCCCGTTGCCTAGATGGATCGGCGCTGAAATAAGCCAAGCGCTGCGATAGCTTTAAATAATTGTTTGACGATTTTTAAACTGACTGAAAAAAATAACTGAACTCAATGTGAACTCAAATTTTGTGACTTATTTATCGATTAAATCGGACTCAATTTAATTGTGAATTGGTTTGCATATTTCTAATACTAACTGCAAAGACTTGGCGAAGCTTACAAAATAGGGTTTAATTTTTTTTTTGGAAAAATTTAACTGGTAGTTAGGTTGTTAAGTATTTATTCAAGTGAAAATTAGTTTTACAGCTTCTTTATATACAAATATTGTGTTTTATTTTAAATATTTAGTAGTGCAGTAAAACAGTTCATTAATAGTTAGAGGTCATAGTTTATGGCTCGAATCCTAACTTAAGATATGGTTGGAAAATATAGACGAACAAAAAAATCAAGTTTTTCTTAAGCACTATATAAAATTCGTATGCTTGACTTACCTAAAGCGTGTCAAGGGCGGATTAACAAGCAGGCAGAAAAAGTCCCCAATTTTAGAGAACCCCAAAAAAATTAAAGAGTCTTCAAAAATTTTCTCCGACATGCTTAAAATGTAGATAGTCATTTTATTGATATTATTACATTCTGCCAAAAAAATTTGTATGAAAGATATCATTTTGTATTTAAATCGAAAAAGATGGGAACGGACTTGAAAAAAACGGGACCCCAAATTGATGAGTGCCTAGGGCTATAAATACTATAGAGCTATAGATGCATTTTAAATTAAAATATATTTCATTTTATTAATTAATTTATTCATTTTATTTATATTAAATAGAAAGAACTATATATTCACATTATTATTATTGCTATTTTTATTATTATAATTATTATTATTATTATTATTAAATTTATTATTATTATTATTATAATTATTATTATTTTTTATTTTTTATATAATTTCACAATTAGTTCTAAATGCAAATAAATGACATTGGACGTTAGCTATTATATACAGATATATATAGATATACATAAGTATACTAAATTTATACACTTTTCAGAGCTGTCGATACACTCACAGCTTCACTATCCAAGCGATAATTGAGTGAAATAAGCTCAAGCTACGAGCGCCGGCTTAGCATCGATCAAGCCTATGGGCTGTGAGAGCGAAAGAAGAAGAAGATAGAGAAAACAGAATCTCCTAATAATCACTATCGCAATCTCTTAATAAATATATGTATATCACTATTTACATATTTTATGTTGGGTTGGTGTTGGATTATCCACACGTAGTTTAAACATACTAAAAATTTCTCTATCATCTTTAAAAATTCTATTATACCATATATGTACCATATAGTATTTTATTGCCACACCCCTAATGGGCGTACAGAGCAAATCTGAAGGACACTACCTACAAGTAAATGTTTCAAATTTGAAACCTCACTCCCCCCTTAATAGCGGCTTTCATGCCGACAAACAGCAATACTGACATGGCACAAAACCAATCGAGTCTTTTCACTTGTTAAGCGACTATAAATATAAATTTGAATTCAAAGGTCTTTTAAGAAAATACATATGTTCGATAAGCTGATTTACTATTTATGCTAACCAAGCCCAAAAGCTTAAGCCATTGCAGTGAAGTGTGCGCAGTTAATATAGCTCAGAGTCGATGACATTTTTTGCGACAGGCTTAGATATAAGTGTACAAATATATATATATATATATATGTGTGTATGTATGTGTGTATGTATATATACATATGCATATGCTCTTGATGAACAACAAAAGCCTTTTTCTACTAATTTTCATTTATTCATTTCGTTAGTTGCAACATTCATTTCGACAGCCATTCACACACATACACACACACACACACATACACATGTATAGAGTGTGTGTGTGTCTATGTCTGGCTGTCTATGGTCTATGCTCAAGTCGCCTTTTATCAGCGCTGCAGCAGAGAGTCGTAGCGAGGGCAGCTCAGCCTCTACCTCTACCTCTACCTCGGCCTGGGTCTGGGTCTGGGTCTGGTTCTGGGCCGGCCTCACACTTGGCCGGCTGTCGACTGTGGCTCTGCTGACGAAATGGCTCTGGTGGAATGGCAGTTACGCCACTGACAAAATGTTACTGCAAATATGCCAAAAAAGGTCATACGACTATCAAAAATGAAACAAAAACCAAAACTGACAGCTAACCGTGCCGTGCCGCCCGCACTCAACGCTCCAACATCCTCTCTCTCTCACTCCCTCTCTCTCTCTCTCCCTCTCTCTCTCTCTCGCTCTGCATTTTGTTTTGGCTGTAAAGCCACGACGAGTCGAGTTCCCATGGGTTTTTGTCAGCTCGGATAAACGAAATAGGGATTTGGGAGCGGGCGGGCGGACGATTCAGTGCGGTCCTGGGCAGCAGTTGTGCTCTTGATGAAAGGGTTTACAACTATTTTCAAACTATGTATTTAGCGCGCATTATGTGACCTCCTCTAAACCACTCTCACACCTCTATTGCTCTCCCTCTCTCGCTCTATGCACTGCAAGAAATAAGTGAGTCGCTTAAAACGTTTTTTTTTCCCATATTATTATTTAAATATAGCTCAAATAAATCATAATTATGTTTAGCTCTGCTTAAACAAAGTTTCCGTGTTAAGTTGCCTGTTTTTAATCATTATCAACTCTCTCTCCCTTTTCTTACAGTGTTGCTTTCAGTTTGCCTTCGTCATATGCTATTCATACGATGTCTGTTTTCATGATGACGATATGTTTGTTTGCCCCACTGCGGCAGGACACAGTGGGCTCAACTGCCCATTGAATATTGAATAATATGCTTCAATTTTATATTTCATAAAATTAACTTTTTTTTATAGGTTTTTTTCATTCTTGGCTCAATCTCATGTGATATGGACTTCTGAAAGGGCTTACATGTCATGTCTTATATAGTTACCCAAAACTAAAACTCCCTAGCGCTTCAATTCAAGTTGTCTGAGGAACAAGTGTAATTAATGTGACTAAGATTTGAATTTTCGATTTTTTAATATAAATTTCTCTATTTTTAGAATGTACACCACATATACATAACTGTAATAGTTGAGTATCAAAAAGAATATCAGCCAACCTTTGAAGTATATAAACTCTTATTTGGACTGAGGAACTGACTCTATCTATGCTGATTCATTTGTACTTCTGTTCATCACTCGGCGAAATCTATCTAAGTTATCTAAAACTAAAGATCTGTATTGCATTAATTAAAATTGTCTGATTAACCGCTTAAGCTAGGTGTGACTAAGATACAAACATTAGCTTTCATCTTAAGCATATGCATTTATATACCCTATATAACTGGGAAACGTAAAAATTAGATTTTAAGCCAAAAGGAGCATTGGCCAAGTAAATAAGCCATATAGTACATATATAATTATTCGGACTGAGCAACTGACTTCATATAGACGGCTTTATTTGGTCAGCTGCTCATTTCCTCTTAAACACCTTAGTTATCCGAAACTAAAAATCTCTATTGCATCAAGTTGTCCGAGGGAAAGCTCAAGTTAGTTAATTTATAAGCCACATAGTATATAAACCATATAGTATATAAATTCATGATCGAACTAAGCCAGTAGCTCCATCTAGACGGATTCGTCTGATCAACTAATCATCACTCAGCGTAGTATTTCTCTTCGACAGTCCATTCATATTAGCTATGATTTCATTAACTTAGACTTTTACTTTAGGCATAAGCCATATATTATAATATCGTTGGCTTAGACATTTACTCTAGGCATAAGCCATACAGTATATAAACCTTATAGTATATAAACCATATAGTATATAAAAACCATATAGTATATAAACCATATAAACTCTTATTTGAACTTCATCTAAACTAATTCATTTGTTCTTCTGTTTATCACTTTCCAGACTCTTTCTCTCGACTCTCCATTCACTTTGGTTACTATTGCTTGCTGACCACTGTGCCGCTTGCTGGTCGGCTGGCTTTCGAGGGACTTGCTTGACCCGTGGACCAGCTTCGTTTTCGACCATCCATTCGACCATCCGCCCATCCGTCGCCCACCCTCGCTGGTTCGCTCAATTTTGGCTGCTTATGGCCACTTGTAACATATTTTTTGGGCAGCGGATTAGTTGCACGCCATGTTGCCACTTGAAGTGTTTATGTGTCACACACACACACACACACACACACACATTCATACACAAATACAAGCATAAGTATATCATGCGACACTTAATAAAAACAATGTGCTCAACATGCCGCCTTAAATGGAAATCCATTTTCACTGTTTGTTTTTGCTCGCTCTTCATGCCAATGCGTGCATGTGTGTGTGTGTGTGTGTGTGTGGGTGTATGTGTGTGTGCCTTCTCGTCTGTTTGCAGAGTTATTTAAATGTGTCTGCTTGGCACCAAAAATGTATAATTAATTGTTTTAAAGCATTCTCTTCTCTTGGTCTTCGAAATCCGTCATCCAGTTTTTGGCCTTGGGTTAGGATTGGATGGAGTTGGGGTTGGAGTTGTTAACACCAATCTAATTTTGTGGTTCTTTGCTAGATACACATACATACACATATACATGTATATAGTAATAGTATCTTTGTGCCATTTGCTACTTAAGCAAGCTGATGATTATAAGTAGTCATCGCGTCACACGCGCTGCTGCCTAATCGTTTTGGCAATTAGTTTAAACTAAAGAGCTTCGAGGGTTGCTAGTTTTCCTAAAACAAAAACATAAGCAAATACTAAGTGATTATAAATAAAAAAAATAAAAAAGCGGTCTGAACCGGAATGGAGTTTTCCACCCGGCGTGTACCACAGCAATTTTTTTTTTTTTATTTATATTGTTTTTTTTTTGTTTAGACCCATTTGGAGACTTTCGTACGACATGAAGAGAAGGAAGGCTTTTTCAATTTTTACTACATATACTCAGAGTTGATTTTAGGCGCTGGCTTTGTTGTAAGTGTGGAGCGGTTGTATTGCATATTTCTTTCTATATAGATGGACATACTCTAATGTTGTTTTTAACATGTTTCACATGTTGAAGTGTTTTTCTAAGTATAATTTTCTATATAATTAATGGTATTACTTTGAACTTAATTAGTAAACTCATTTTATGCTTAATTGTAAATTTGTGTATATATTATATTATATATAATTTCGTACATATATTCGTATTTCGTGTGAATTTTAAGTGTGATTTGAAGTGGCATCTTCTCAGTGTAAGGTGCGAAGTTCACAATTAGTCAGGGATGTGATCAACCCTTTGTTGCTGTGGGGCACACGACCGCCCGTTTGCCCGTACGAAAAAACTTGTATTTATACTACACCATCCAGAATAATGAGTTGGGAATTATAAGTGCTTTGTACAAATTTACTTGTGTGCTCATAGCTTGCTTCGATTACGTCAATGTGTGTGGATAGTGTTGACATTTTCGCTTTTTTTTCACCAGCAAGATCTAGCTGTTTTTAAATCCGATTGCAGGGGCAGCGGGAGATCAAGCTTCTTTTTTTTTTAATTATTAATAAGCCTTTTTTATTTCTTAAAATTTTTTCTTCATTTTATATGTTGTTTGTATCAAATTTGAGTGTTGCATTGCACAATTAAAAAATTACCTAATACATATTATATGAGATCTAGCTAGATCTAGCTTTTGCTGCTCTGGCAAACATGGCTGCACTGGCTGTGGTGTGTGAGGCCAGCCGCCGCCAGCAGAACCAGTTTTGTTTTGTTTTTTGCTCACAGAGAGCGTAAGCTGTAAGCGCGCTCACACACACACACACACACACACACACACATGGACACACACACGCATGCCGTATATAAATTGAATACGATCAAGTGCAGCAGCACTCACTGAGTTGAGCGAAAAATACAAATGTACTTTATTAAAAATTCGTATAACTTTATTATTGATGAATATATATCTATGTATATGTAATTTAATATCATATATATATATGTATTTACAAAATTTTGTATATACTTTCTTAAGTACTCGCTGCATATTCTTATTTCTTCTCTCTACAATTCTCAATATATTCCTCAAGTCCATAAATTTATAAACTGATCAAAATATTATTTTACTTTTTCAGACTTTAGTGACCTAGAAGCTTTTAATCGAACAGAAAACTAATTAAAAATCATTGCACACTAGTAGCTGCATGTTTTTATAACACCTTTGTGCAAACACAGTTATAAAGGTACATAAGCTTTGCGTGCTCCAGCTAAGGGCAGCATAACTTTCCTACTATATAAAATTGCAAAATGTATTTTCCGGTATAGAGTTGAAATCGCCATTTGTAGCGCCCAAAGGCAAAATTCATCTTCATATGTACATAATAAATAAGCTTAGGAGGCACTTATAAGACAAAAGGAAATATTTTTAGGAAATTAAAAAAATATAAATTAAATAATAAATATAAAAAAAAAAAACGATTTAAAAAAATTTCCGCGGTGTTCGAAGTTGCAACACAATAAAAAAGCAATAAAAATAAAGTATATTAAATTACTCATTATCTGCGAGATTTGAACCCGAGCTACTCTAACATAACGTGCGTCGTCTCTCCTAACAACGCCACTGCATTGATCCTGGCCGTAATAACTAAAACAAAACTTCACTGCTTCACAATTCAAAGGCAATTCAATCGCAATTGAGATTCTTAGAATTAGCTGGAATACGCATTTGAATATATATACATACAGAAATATATTGAATATATATACATAAACTTTCGACTAAGGCAAAAATGTGTTTGTCATTCAAGCTAGCATTTTCCCAATAAAATAGCTAATTTATAAAAATACATATTCAACAAAAAAAAAAAAAAAAACTTGACATCGTCAAGATTAGAACCTGCGCTATTCCAGCGCTACTTGCATCGCCTTTATCATCGACACCACTGCAAAAGCTGGAAAGATGGTTGCTAAAACAAAATAACTTCACTGAGAGAGCGTCATCTGAAAAAACTAAACTAAAGTAACGGCTGATAAATTCACAATTCAATTCTTAGAATATGCGCGATTTTATATGTCTACACATATGTATGTATGTATATGACTGTATGCATAGAATAAACGATCAATGCGTGCACTCGTATAGGAAAAGCGCTGCTTGCAACTACGTTTGCTAATTGTCAAAATATATTGTTTATTAAACTTAGACTAAACGGACCTTAATGAAACTTTTAGAATATGATGTACATGTTCGATTAAATTTTTGCCATGTCATAAAAAAAACCAATTTATTCACATTGCTACATTTGCAACTGATCTTAAAAAGGGGGTTTCAGTAAAATTTGGAGGCGGTATCCAAAATATAACAAAAATCAAAATTATACAAAATACCCATGCATCTATTTGCAAAATTTGAAGAGCTCTAGCTCGTAAACAGTACGAGATATAAACGGGAATAGTTTTCAATGATTCCCCACTTTTAATGGGTTCAGGCTCTGCTATTAGTGCTAGAGACTTGAAATTTGAAATGTTTACTCGGGTTCACAACCCAAAATCAATTTGGTATGGTAGCGTTGGGGCTGTGAATGAGTATTCCGCAGTCGGTAACACCCGACTGCACCGTTCTTACTTGTTTTACTTCCCAAATGTAAAAGCCGAATTGCTATTTGAAAAAGTTATAGCGCTTTTCCACGAACATTGCAAATAGAAACCCATATACCCTTTTCAGCTACTTAGCGAGTATAAAAACTAGCTTTTTTAAAGCTGTATTTTAGCTCCATTCGAAGCTGAAGCTCTCTAATAAACCTCACTTTTAAGCGCTATAAAGACAAGAGTATTTTCAATTCGTCATATGCAGCACTTTGCTATTACATAAATAAACATATATGTATATATAAAGACATATGTATCTGTATGTTGGATATGCACAGGCAAATACTTGGCCAGCTAGAAATGCTGCTGCTATGGGCCATGAGCATTTGTTGGCCCACAAGCAAAGGACACATAAAGTGCTTTGGCAATTGTTTTGTGAGTTTTTGCTTTGTGTTGCTTTCAATTGTCGTCCATAAGATAAGTTATATGGAAGATGCATACAGAAAGATGTATATATATTGTGATATATATATATGTATACACTTATGTATATATCTTTGTCTAAATACGTATGTAAGCCAAATATTTGCATAGTGTAATTTAGTTGTTATACAAAATGTATCTCAGAGCACACACACACGCACACACACACACACACACAGAGAATTTACTCAAGACTTTTAACAGCTTCCCAGTTTCAGTTTCAGTTTCAGATTCTGTTGGATGAGGCCTAGTTGCTGGCATGCCTAAGCCTAAGTAAATCTTAGAAAATGGGGCGCTACGAGCTATTCAACAACAATAATAAAGGCTACAAAAGTGGGCATAGTATATGTGTATATGAACAGGCAGCACACACGCACACACACACACACATACACATACACATACAGAGAGAAGTTTACGTGCTAGTTGGCGCATTTCTATTTAGTTAAAGGCAACACAAAGCACTTTGCTTGCTTATCATACAACTCAGTTATCCTATCCTTAGACCCATACCCATGTCCTGTCCTGTCCTGTCGCTGTGTGCTGTGTGGAGTGTTGGACCGTTGCAGCTACTTTGCTATTATTATGGCTATAAACTATTATTCTGCCAACTAGCTGCCTGCTGTTGATATTTTTCTAAATTTAATTGCATTTCAGCTAGTCGAGCTGAGTGACAGTCTGTCGGTCGAGCTGTGGCCTGGGTTCTGTTGCTGCTGCTGCTGCTGCTACTGTTCCTGCTCCTGCTCCTGCTCCTGCTACTCCTGCTGCTGCTTCTGCTGTTCCTACTTCAGTCCGCCTCCAGCTTTTGGCCAATCTGTAGCAGGCAGCTAGGACAACGAGGACAACTCAATTTGATGGCAAATCACATCATATGCTTTCCAAACACGTCCTTCACAACGCAAAAATTTAAGTCACGAAAACAATTTTGTGAATTGTTGGCGGCCAGTCCTCATTGCTTTGACTCCTTCTATCCCGAAAACTCAACTCCGAATGTTTCCTTGTGCTACGGCCTAAACTGCCTCTCTCTCTCTCTCTCTCTCTGTGTCTGTCCTTTTGGTAGTCGGAAATGCCTTGAGTGGATTACAGCGCTTTATTGCTACAGTTTCTACTGCCGCTCCTGCTACTGCTCCAGCTCCGGTTGCTGTCGCCGCTCCTGCTCTATTCAATCACCTCGTTATCTGTCGCGTCGCTTCAATAAATAATGCCAAATTCGTAGCTTCATTTATTTTTTGGACAAATTCAAAAACAATCGTATCTTCAAATTTGCATTAACGACCAGCACGTCTATTTGGACTCTTTAATTAGGTTCTGTTTAGTGGACACAAGAAGCAAGATACAAGATACAAGATACAAGATACAAGATACAAGATACAAGATACAAGATACAAGATACAAGATACAAGATACAAGATACAAGATACAAGATACAAGATACAAGATACAAGATACAAGATACAAGATACAAGATACAAGATACAAGATACAAGATACAAGATACAAGATACAAGATACAAGATACAAGATACAAGATACAAGATACAAGATACAAGATACAAGATACAAGATACAAGATACAAGATACAAGATACAAGATACAAGATACAAGATACAAGATACAAGATACAAGATACAAGATACAAGATACAAGATACAAGATACAAGATACAAGATACAAGATACAAGATACAAGATACAAGATACAAGATACAAGATACAAGATACAAGATACAAGATACAAGATACAAGATACAAGATACAAGATACAAGATACAAGATACAAGATACAAGATACAAGATACAAGATACAAGATACAAGATACAAGATACAAGATACAAGATACAAGATACAAGATACAAGATACAAGATACAAGATACAAGATACAAGATACAAGATACAAGATACAAGATACAAGATACAAGATACAAGATACAAGATACAAGATACAAGATACAAGATACAAGATACAAGATACAAGATACAAGATACAAGATACAAGATACAAGATACAAGATACAAGATACAAGATACAAGATACAAGATACAAGATACAAGATACAAGATACAAGATACAAGATACAAGATACAAGATACAAGATACAAGATACAAGATACAAGATACAAGATACAAGATACAAGATACAAGATACAAGATACAAGATACAAGATACAAGATACAAGATACAAGATACAAGATACAAGATACAAGATACAAGATACAAGATACAAGATACAAGATACAAGATACAAGATACAAGATACAAGATACAAGATACAAGATACAAGATACAAGATACAAGATACAAGATACAAGATACAAGATACAAGATACAAGATACAAGATACAAGATACAAGATACAAGATACAAGATACAAGATACAAGATACAAGATACAAGATACAAGATACAAGATACAAGATACAAGATACAAGATACAAGATACAAGATACAAGATACAAGATACAAGATACAAGATACAAGATACAAGATACAAGATACAAGATACAAGATACAAGATACAAGATACAAGATACAAGATACAAGATACAAGATACAAGATACAAGATACAAGATACAAGATACAAGATACAAGATACAAGATACAAGATACAAGATACAAGATACAAGATACAAGATACAAGATACAAGATACAAGATACAAGATACAAGATACAAGATACAAGATACAAGATACAAGATACAAGATACAAGATACAAGATACAAGATACAAGACTATCATAAGTTTGCCAAATCTAATAGCAAATTGACCTATTTCTGATTTTATGGCATTATTTATGGCCTGCCATAAATTGTATTGAGCGCGAAGTCTGCCATAATATTGAGCACCTTTCCCACTTAGGAGTGTGCTATATCATTTTTTTGTCTCATTATAGTACTTGAGTAGATAATTAATTACAGTTAGCAGGAGCTACTGCTACTGCTACTCCTGCTACTCCTGCTGCTGCTGCTGCTGCTGATGCCACACCTACTACAATTAATTTAGCATCCGTGAGTGCAGTCTCCAGAAGACAGCTGCCAAAAGGGGCGTTGCGTCGCCCAGGACTTATTGTGGGGAGTGGCGTTGGGGGCGTGGGGAGGACTCTGCTGTCCTTGTGGCTGGCAATTGAATCGCCGTTGGCCGCATCGGTCGCTTAGCAGAAGGGTTATCATTACTTCCACAAAATTTAATTTCGGCAGGCAACGACCATTTGCATTTCAATACCAATAGAAGAACTGCCTCTCTCTCTCTCTCTATGTGTGTGTGTGTGTGTGTGTGTGTGGCACAGGCACTTGCTACGTCCGCCGTTTCTGTTCGTTCCACATTTTTCTTACCATTTTTCAAAGTTTTGCCGGCTGCTCATTGCACAAACTGAATTGAATCACCACATTACGTCGCTACGCTGGATACCCTTTTGTTATACCGCTTCCCCATCCGCCGCCCACCCACACCGCACAACCACATTTTTATACCCGCTCAGGGAGCGAACAAGTCTATATTGGCTTTTGTGCAATGCCTTTTTTGTTAATCTATTCATATGTTTTGTATGAAGATCAAGTCTTAAGAGTAGCTATGCTCTTGTCAGAGAAAGCTTTGAGACTGTATGTAAAGTTCTCATGGACAAACCCATATCTTCCGTTATTTTAGAGTGCATATATATGAATATATACATAGTATATAGATAGAATATAATCTAACATTAGTCTATATATCTTTTGAGCAGAAAATTCGAGATACCAAAGAATATGCGTAAATTTCCAGAAATATAAATATCTTTAAAAGATTTGCAGAATCAAAAATTTAACTCCAAATTTTATTGTTTTATACAAAATTTTATATTTTTGCTAAATTTGAGGACTTTAAATTTTTAATCAAGCTCTCGAAAGTTTAAGTTTCTTGTATTCCTTTCAATTATTGTAAGAAAAACCCCAATTCCTATACACAGTTCTAAATATGCTTGACCTCTTAATGCTGCAGTCTGAACCTCCTAGCTTTTAAATGTTTCGAGATCTACGTGCTCCTATTTGTTTCTTCTAAATAAAACATCGATCTCTATAGTATAGAATTATGCAAACTAATTTTTATAAACTAGAAGTAATATTAGGTATATTAGGACAATACCTTCCCAATTATCTAAAATGTATATTCCATTAAGCTATATAGGTCCCAAATGCCAATATCTTCTATAACCCACTATGGACTTTAGCTTCTGCCCAGCCTTGAGCGAGTGCCGCGCTGTTGGTTATGCCCGACTATAATATATTAATTTTTTTTTTGTTTTTTTTTTATTATCGTTTGGCTTTTTTTCTACATTTCGTGGGCTTTTCGTTTTAAATTTGGCGGCCCAGTTGCTGAGAGATGCTGCTGCCAGATTTTCCATCATCATTCATAACAAAAGCAGTTGGCAGTTGCAGCAGACTCGACTGCCTGCTGTACCCCAACCCCCCCTTTGGCCAGGCAATGAACTAGTCCCACATTTCTTCTTCTATTTTTTCTGTTTTTTTTTTTTTTTTTTTTGCGACATTTCCGTTTGCATTTGGCAAGCGGAAACCGTCAGGCAACCCATTGGACAATCAAGCTACGACGTGGACAAGCAACGAGTGCCTTCTAAGTTCTATGTTGTTATTGTTATTGTTGTTGTTGTTGTTGTTGTTGTTGTTGCTGTTGTTGTTATCAACACAAAAGGCTTGGTCCAACATTGTTTGGTGTTGATAGCTGCTCATGAATAACAAATGCACACGGCAGGTGGGTCGATCTATCTTCCAGCTCTCTCTCTGCTCTACTCTGCGTGTGTGTGTGTGTGTGTGTGTGTGTGTGTGTGTGTGTGTGTGTGTGTGTGTGTGTGTGTGTGTATATATGTGTGTGTGTGTGTATAGCTTGTTTGTTTGCATATTGTGTAGTGGCAGTTGGGATTGTCGCACTTGAACGACTATAGCTAAAGGTTGTTTATAAATTTTCTATTGATTTGCGGGCTACCGAGTTACAAATGGATCTGTCAACGATGTCATTCAACCAATTGACCGTTTCTGAACAATTTCACTAGCCAAAAAGTGCTAACCAATTAAATCATTTTTATAGCCAAATGCTGTACAAATTTAGCTCTATTTTCTTTACTCCCTCTCTCTCTCTCTCTCTCTCTCTCTCTGTCTGTTTCATTCTTTCAATACAGTCGTATTGTGGCTTTGATTGATTCGTAGTTTGAGTCAACGATAGGTCGCAATAATCAAAAGCCAAACGTCAATTTCAGTTAACTGTTCGAATTCCAACCGCAACGAGGAAGCATAAGAAATAAGAGCAGCACAAGACTTAAACTATATAGAGACAGAGAGTGAGAGAGAGAGAGAGAGAGAGAGAGAGCTAGAGAGAGAGAGAGAGCTAGAGTCAGGCAATGCGAGCTCCCTGTCAATTGAAATGTCAAAAGCATTTCACGTTTGTCAGCTGCCTCCCATATACAATACCCACTTGATATCTTCATATATCCATCTATCCATCCATCTATCTATCCATCAACAATTTGCCCTCAATTTTTTTTTTTTTTTTTTTTTTTTTTTTTTTTGCAACATTTAAAGTTGTTTTATTTGAGCAAAAAACTTAGTAAATGAGTGAAAAAATATAACAATATGAAAATAGGTTTTTAAGGAAAACATTTATTTAAAAGAATAAGAGGTGAACTTATAAAAAAAAAGTCAAAATTGAAGAGTTAGCTAAAAGATTAAGGCGACTTAGAATTGTCATATAGGTAAATATATGCATTAAAAATAAATTAATGCTTGCAGATCTCTAATTAAGCAATCGAGAAAAACTCTTCGTAAAAATCC
Organism: Drosophila hamatofila; assembly: GCA_035045345.1. Classification (NCBI taxonomy): domain Eukaryota; kingdom Metazoa; phylum Arthropoda; class Insecta; order Diptera; family Drosophilidae; genus Drosophila; species Drosophila hamatofila. Next base: position 16,032,428 of record JAWNPA010000039.1, on the reverse strand, counting down.
CAAAATTTTCTCCACTGTGTAATTTAGCTAATAAACTTGTCTCTCTCTAGGCTTAAATATAATAAACTCGCTATAGAAAAAAGCGTTCGGCTTGACATCAATATCACAGCCATCGTCCTCCAGTGTTCTCCTTAGCCTCATCGCCTTCCTCTACCAAAACTCCCCACACTTCTCATCCTGCCCACTCCCCCAGTTTCGCCCCATTTGTAATACCCGTCGAGCCGTTGCCATGACAATAAATGAAAAATGTTGAGCCCGTTCGATGTAATAACTGGCGCGATGCTCTGTTTGTCATATTTCATGGCCCTGATTATAAGTCCAGCATGCGGCGCAATAAGCCAAACGTTCGGTGTAGATAAATAGCTCATTGGGGGACTGACTAGCAATGGGGCTACTATGGCTGGATGGGAGTGGGCGCTGAGTGGTGTCGGGGGCGTAGACACTTCAAATTCGTATCTCTGCAGCCGCTGCACATTTGTTGCAATTGCATTGCAAATGCTAAGCCCCCAAAGGGTGCTCATAGCAAGCTCTGTGTGTGTGTGAGTGTGTGTGTGCATGGAAATATTTAGACCTTAGCACATCGAAGTTTTAGCTATTCTTATCAACTTTCATATTATAAAGAAAAAATCATTTATCATATATTTTCTAATGTAAATAACAAAAAAATTGCCAATGGTTCGCTTCGGGGTTTGAACCCAGTACCAAGTTTGTAACGTTGAGAAATACAGATTTACAGTTCGTTCTATAAAATTGAGTTAACTACATTAAAATATTTAGGCCTTAGGAAATCAAAGTTTTATCTATTCTTATCAAATTTAATATTGTAAAAATATAAAAATTAAAATAAAACAATTCTAAAATCAATCGAAAATAAATTGCCAGTGGTTCGGTTCGGGGTTCGAACCAAGAACCAAGTGTTTGATATAAAGAAATCCAGATTTAAGTTTGTTTATTTAAAACTTAGCACATCGAAGGTTTATCTATTCTTATAATATTTAATATTATAAAATTAAACATCATTTATAATATATTTTTTAATGTCAACCAAAAATAAATTATCAATGGTTCGGTTCGGGGCTCGAACCATGAACCAAAAACCAAGTCGTTAAGAAATCCAAAATTAGGTTAATTCTATTAAACAAAATTAAATGCAAGGAAGTGTGTAGATCTCGGAGCATTGAAGTTTTATCTATTCTGAAAATTTTATATTATAAAAAAAATTTAAAAAATACTTTTTCTAATGTCAATAAAAACAAATTGTCAATGGTTCGGCTCGGGGTTCGAACCAAGAACCAAGTGGTTGATATTAAGAAATCTAAATTTAAGTTTCTTCCATCAGAGTTTAACAATTTACAATAAAAAACAAATGGCTGGTGGTTCGCTTCGGGGCTCGAACCAAGAACAAAGATCTAGAAAATGGATTTAAATAAATGCTTGGACTTGAGGCTTGGACCTTTTATAAGTTAAGTCTATAACTAATTCTAAACAAAAATATCAGTTATAGTTTTGTGTGCCTTCAAAGCTCAGTTTTCTTTGCATGTTACCAAACAAGCGACAATTCGCAACGCAACCTGTTTGGTAAGTGTATTTACCAGAAAATTACAGGAAAAAATTACAAAAAAAAACCTAATAAAAAAATCGACAAATCGTCTGAATTGGAATATGAAAAATGTGCGCTCAGCGTTTTGTTGCAATTGTCAAGTGCGCTAATAAATTTCATTTCATTTTCGACCAGTTGGGCGGTACAGTGAAGCCTTAGCGCAAGCACACCTGATTAACTTTACACTTTACCAATAGAAATTTTATTTAAATAAAAAGTTTCGATATATGTAATTATCACTTTATCTAGACCTTTGTATTGTGTGTTCACTGTACGCCAAACACCGTTCGACTAAGCATATTAATCACAACGGTAAAATGTGCTTCAGTTATTTGAAATTAATTAGTTTTTAACAACAGAAGGAAAAAATATATAATATAAATAAAATATGAATAACAAGAGATTTGGAGCAACAAAAATAAGTTAACTATCAATGGACGCAGCTGTTTATAGTATAATACGTATTATCCTCACCCCAGGTGTACCGATTTAGTGGGTGACTATAATTATGCTTTTGTATTTCATATGCAACATATATTACTGTAATCCAATTATGTAGTTATTTAATATAAATAAAAGATATTTAGTCAGAAGGGAGAGAAATAAAGTTTCTTTGAGCAGTTTTGCTGTTGCTAAGACTTCAGCTAATATATCTAACTCTATATAAATAAAATATGTATTTGTATTTAACTATTATTAAAAACTAATAACTAAAAAAAAATTTAAAAAAAAAAATAATAAAAATTGTATTTATAATTATTCGCATGAGTTTCGAACCCGCGTCCTCACTACACTCTGGGCTGCGTCTCCTCCACGACGCCACGCTAATTGCTTTGACTCTAGTACTGACCAATCACAGCTCTGAATCTATTAATAGAACTTCGTAAGGCATTTACGCACTTTTGTATGTATGTGTTTGTATGTGTGCACATGCATAGAGCAACTCCCTGTCTCAGTGTTGCCAGCTTAGCCTATTTCAGGCTAGGTATAGCATATTTGAAAGTGCATATAGTAGTTAATATTGTAGCACATTATTGAGTACAGTATAATAGCGACAAAAAATATACTATAATAATAATAATAATAATTGTGTATTCCTGAATTTAATTTAAAGTGAATTTTTTTGCTTGATTTCATTACACTTTTAAAGTCACTTTTACCAAAATTGTAAACAAAACAAAATAAAAAAGGTCAACAAATGTTGGAACACACAATTATAGTGCTAAAATTATTATTAATATTATTTATTTTTCTTAATATTATTATAAACTAAAAAAAAAAGAAAGTAGTTTCAAAGCATATTGTTTACTTTTTATATGTTTTCTTCCATACCTACCTTGTGTTCCAACATTTGTTTTCAAATTTTAGCCTATTTTAGTCTACTTTTTCCACAAACCAACTATTGAAGCTTGGGACTTAAAATTCGGAACATTTACTCCTGTATAACCTCGAATTATAAAGTGATAAGATTTTCCAGATCTGCCAGCGTTTGGGCTGTGAATGAGTATTCTGCCGTCGGCAACGACCGACTGCAGCGTTCTTATTATTAAGCTGTTAAACAAGTGCTTAAATCGCTCAAAAAACTAAAGCTTAAAATCCATTTATATTTTTTTTTCATGATGGTGGCTAAAGTATTTATGATTTGATACTCTTTTATTTTAATTTTATTAAGATACTATTTTGACTCAATAATTTATTAATAATAAAATATGCAATTTGTAGAAAAAATATAGATAATTTTTTATTATTATTAATTTGAGTTAAAGAACATTAAAAACAATTTTTTTTTTAAATTTAATAAAAGCGCTTAGAGTTTTGTTTTTTTTTAATTTGGCATCGAACTCACGCTCTTTGAGTTATCTAATTTACATATTATTTAAATGCCATTTGATCTTAAGTTAAATATACAATTTTGATCTATAAAATATTAATAATATATAATATAATTAAATTGAAACTTAACATCATTCATAAAACTAACAAAATAGTCTGAAAATGCCAAAATCATTTGCATTAGATGCTAACTAACAGCAACTAAATGACTGAACGAAATATATTTGGTAAATTAAAGTTTTGTAAGTTAATTAAGTCTATGTTCGTGGAAGTTAATTAATTAACAATTAAGTTCAATTAAATGTGCTTCAATTATAACAAAAGTTGCAATTTAAAGTTTGCAAAACCGGAATTTGAAATGTAAGCATAGTGCTTATTATTTACATATACCTCAGTAATTGACTGCCTCTGGAAGTGTGTGTGTATAAGTGTGTGTGTGTTTGAGTGTGTTGTCTTATATAAAGTTTCGAATTCAATACACTAGCCAAAGGCTCTGAAAGCAGATAGCTAAACGTTCGGTCAAGTCTGGGCTGCAGCAGAAACTTTTCAGAAATTCGAATCATGTAACAAAATACACGATGGCTAAATTCAAAAGTCCACACATATGTGTGTGTGTGTGTGTGTGTGTGTGTAAATGCCATGAAAAAGGCAAGTGTGTGCGTGTGTGTGTGTGTGTGTGTGGATGCAACATGTGTTTATAATTATGTTTTCAGTGTGGATTCACATTTTTGGACAGCCTGCTGCTGAACGTGCTGCATGTCCACATGTATAACTGTGTGTGTGTGTGTGCGTACGTGTATGTCTGTGTGCGTGTGCATACCAAATGAAGGCCACAAAGCAGCTGCAATGGTTTCAAGTTGCAATTGTCAGCGCTTAATTTGAGGTCAGCTGCAGCTGTACGAAAAAGGACAGCTGCACAGACTGTCCTAACAAAATTACCGTCACACTAACACACACACACACACACACACACACCAGCACACACACACAGACAGAGAGAAGAGAGCCAAATGGAGGCAAGTTGATTTCTTGGAGTTTTCAGCAAACAGCGACAACAATTTACACGCTTTGCCATACGCAAAATGCTTGTCACTTGCAGCGGAATTTCAACAAAAGATTCGATGCTATCTACGTACCCCGTATACCCCTCCCCGCCACATCCACCTTGCACCCCCGCCCAGCTGAGCCTCGTGCCTTGTGGCTGCCTATTCAGCGTTTTATGCCAACTGTCGGCATTTGCTTTTGTCTTTTGTATGCGCGCAGTGACCTGCAAAAATGGCAGACGCTGTTATTTTGGCTCTTGGCCTGCCCAACTGGTTGTCCGTCCAACGGGCCAAGCGGCCGACTGATGCAGCGGCACCTGGTCCGCCTTCGGCACGGCCCCGCGTCTTTTGTTTGGCCCCAGCTGAGTGCGCCCGCTGGACGGGCGGAGCAGTTGGCTGCGGTCAGTGCATGTTGCATATAATTTCATTCATCACAAATTTTTACATACAAACATATATGAATGTTTTCAGGCAAAAGTTATAGACTGACAGATACTCTGTATGTAGATAATAATGTGTGATAATGTGACAGTTTAAAAATAAGGAGAGCTTACAAATAAAGACCGAGAGAGAGAGAGAGAGAGAGAGCCTGGGCTGAGCAAGAGGGAGTAGAAATATTTATTGATATTAAGATAGGGAATAGGAATAGGGATATTAAGATAGGGAAAGCTAGAGAGAAAGAGACAGATGGAGGAGAGAGGGAAAAGGTAATTAACACAAGATAGGAGTTCTATGAAAAAAAAAAAAACAAATATAAATGAGAGAGTGTGGAGGGAGGACAAGCAGAGACCAAAAACTAAAGTGAGAAAAACTGAAATATAAAAAAGAAAGAAGAAAGGGAAAAGAAGGAACTCTAAATAATGATTGAAATTGAGATAGGAAGAGCGGGAGAGACAGACAGAGAGAGAGAGAGAGAGAAGAAGCGTAGAGTGCAGGAGGATGACGAAGACTGGAGAGTCGAGAAAGGGGGACAGAAGGTGGATACAGAAATACGAAATGAGTGACATAAATGAAGGGAGAGCTACAAACCTCAAGTAAGAAAGAGACAAATAGATAAGGAGAGAGAGAGAGAGGGGGAGAAAGAATGAAAGAGGAAGAGGCAGACAGAGAGAGAGAGACAGAGAAAGGTTAGGAGAAGATGGGGAACGATCAATTATGCAAGAGAATGCAACTAGTGAGAGCAAATGAAGTTAGAAAGTAGCGGAAAAAAATAAGTGGGAAAAGAGAGAGAGAGAGAGAGAGAGAGAGAGAGAGATAGTGAGAAAATCATAGTGTTCATTAAACACTGCGCCATAAATACAAAGATTTTGTTTGAATGTCCATATGTAATATACAATAAATATCATTCAATTACAATTTTTGTTCATGAAAATCGCAGAGAGAGGCGTGCTTATATGATAAAAGAAAACTATACCAATATCAAATCAACTGTACAGCCACGCCAAGTAAATTCGGCCCAGCTAAATTTATATACCCGTCTGACACATTTTTAGACTATGAAAAAAAAGAAGGTACAAAAGAGAGCTAACAAAAAAAATGAAAAGAAAAAATCAGCTCAAATCTAATCGGCAGAAGTCGTTCTTCTTCTTCTTCATAGTCAGTTGCTGCTGCTGCTGCTTGTCGCTGTTCCCATTTGCGTTTTTGCATTTCTTTCAGCATTTCTGTCGCGTTTGCCATTTAATGCGACTGCAGTCGGTTTGCCTGCTGATGCTGCTGCTTCCTCTTCCACTTCTTCTTCTTCATCTTTATCTTCTTCTTCTGCTAGCCATTTTATTTCACTTTTTCGTTTGCCAGCGCCACTTGGCCATTTTCATTTTGGGGCCACTGCCTGTGTCTGCCTTGTGCGCTGCCGACAAGCAAATATTGTCTTTTCTCAGTCGCATTTTTCAACTGACATCAGCACCCAGCTACCCTACCCCCCCCACCTTAACTGCAACCCTAAGTCCAAGCCCAGCCCCAATTCCAATCCCAAGCTCAAGTCCAACCCAAACCTGCAATTTCCAAACCCCTCTCGATTACTGCAGCCGTTTGCATTATGCGCTTTGCCATGGGGCGAAAAGAATTTTTGTCACGAATTCAATGAACGATTTTTAAGCACGTCTTTATTACTTTTGCCCCTTTGTTCAGCCAGTTTTCAGGCCTTTGCCACAAATCGCTAAAAAGTACTGAAAACATTGATATACAGATAAGTATGTCTATATGTATGTATATACTTACAAATATTGTCGTAAAATTCAGCCTTCTATCTCTCCCAATTGTCGTAAGTGTTAGACGCTAATTTATTTATTTGTTGCGCCAAGTGGGGCTCATGCTCATATACCAGGCGCACACTGTACTCATATGAGTGCACCCCGAAATATTCTTCATTTGGTACAAGAAAATGCACTTTGCTAATGAATTAAATGGCTTTTCAATGCGCCAAGACTGCGTACACTTGCAGAAATTACAATGCCTTTTGTTTGTGCTCATTAGTATGAGTATAAGTATAAGTGTGAGTATGAGTGTGAGTATAAATCAGGAGGTATAATAAATGTAGTTGAAGATTCAAAAATTTGCGTTTTATTCACAATGTATACTTGTAATATAATACTAAAAATACCAGCTAATAATACCAACTAATAATACCAACTTACATTACTATTTTATGAGCACAATTTCTTTACTTCTCTTTATGTTTTCGTTAGTGGTAGAGGTTGAAGGTCGTCCGGAACGAAATAAGTATTTGACGGTTTCCCGACCGTTTTCAAAAGCTTTCTACAAATAGTAGGCTTGTGTTTTTGAAGGAGCAGAGTCTCCATAGACCTTTTGAAAACATTCGCAACGATTCCGTACACGAAATTTGGTTGGAAACAAAAAATTAAATAGGTAAAGAAACTAATAAGGTATTAAATAATAACTAAATTCCTGCTTGTAAGCCTTCACTTTGATATCCCCACCCTAAAATTAAAAATAAAGTGAGAATTAATCTTCTTAAAAAAAAAAAAAATAAATAAAATATAAATAGTCTTATACTTCTAAATGTTAAAACTAAAACTAATAATAGTATAACATTTAAGAAAAATAAATTTTTATAATTATTATATTTATTAACTCTTTCACTATTATATGTATAATTATTATTAATATATTAATATTAATATAACACTTTTTTTTCAATATAAAAATCGAAATACACTTTGAGCTCGACTGTTTTGGATAATAATAATAATTTGGTATAGTAATTATAATAATAATTTGGTATAGTAATAGAAGACAGTCGCAATAGTTTAATAAATAAATAATATTAAAAAAAAAATATTGTCCAAAAATATCAAGAGGTTTCAATTTTATACACAATTAACAGAAACTTTCCGGTCACAATGTATATTATCATATCATATTCTTATTATATTAATATTTTTAGTAGTCCTTTTATTTTCCCCCTATTTTCTTAGTGTATTCTCGGAAGATATCTATTGTCGCTGTTGTAGTTTTTTGCCTCTATTTTTCGGTTGTCTCTTAGGTGGCCGAGCTGCTTTGTTCGCAATTTCATTGTTGTTGTTGCGTTGCTTAATTTTGTTGGTTGTTTGCTTGAAGCGATTATGAATTTAGGGGACACATTTGGTTAGTTTGTTTTGCACATGAGCGAGTGGGTAATTCCACAAGATACACTTATATATACAATTTGTGCTTGTGTCCTTTGCAAAGTTGAATTCCTTCAATTCGTTTCGATGCCCTATAATTATCGCTAGAAAAAGGGGTCTACTGATTGGCACAAGATATGACGCAATTTCAGGGACAGAGAGCAGGAGTGGAAGAGCTAACAGTAAGAGCTATAGGATAGGTCGTTGTCTAGCAGCTTTCGCTTGAGCAGGCAAAGCTATTTTTTTTGTTCCTGTGGGCAGACGGAGAGTGGCTCGGAGACAAAGAGAATTGTCTGTGGATGCATTGCAACTAAATGCGGTGAAAATACGAGTACATTGAAGTTTCTGTCCCGAGCCCGTCAATAAATCATTGAGCAGACAACGGAGCCCGTTGTTAAAAGCACTCTCCAGCATCTCTATCTGCGTGTGTGTGTGTGTGTGTGTAAGTGCGGATGTATGTATGCATGGATGAATGTATATGTATGTAGACAGGGCATATCAATACTTCGTATAGACGGATTGTATTTTCAATATTTGCGCAGCGTAGATCATGGCAACGTGGCAGCGCCTCCGCCGTGGTGCGGCGCACGGACTTTTCATGCAACGGCGTGCGGAGAGTTTTTGAAGAGTACGCAGTGGCTTTTGTTGGTTTTGTATTGCAATGATTTAGCAGTTTTTCGTCTGTGTTTACGTTGTGGATGAACCAGAATATGGCGATGGCGACGCTTCCTCGACGGGGCTGCTGAATAAGAAATCAGCAAATTGTTGTGTTTTAATCGAGCAGCGGCTGCCAGTCAGACACAATAACAAAAAACAAAAAACAAAAAACAAACCGAGCCCCAGCCCCAAGCCCTGAGCTGGCATAGTTGGCAATCCCAATCACAAAGCCGCTGCGTTTCGCAATTGTCTGCAATAAGCCGCAGTCGCTGTCGCCGTTGCTGTCGCCGTTGCTGTCGCTGCTGGCGTCGCTGCCGCCGCGACCGCATTGAACAGCTCGCATCAATATGGAGCGTCAGCCAGCTAACAGCTACTTGTGTAAATAACTGTCAGCCAATTGTTGTTTAATCGCCGGCTTAGTCATGTTGCGCTGCACTTTTGAGGTTAAGTGCCGAGCGGCTGCTGGGCGGGATTGGCTGGATTCGCGAATGTCTACAGAGAGAGAGAGAGAGAGAGAGAGAGAGAGAGAGAGAGACAGAGAGATCTGATGCCTAGCTTTAAGCTGATGTCTTCACTTTTTTTATTTCATTTTTTTTTCATTCATTTTTTTTTTCATTGTTAGCGGCTGTCTGTCTAGCTAATTAGTTGCACATTTTACATTAATTAATTTTTATAGCATACTTTTTTGGGCAAAACTTTTGTCATAAGAAAGCAACGCCCGCATTTTGTGCCGCGGCCAAAAACTGCGGTAGCTGCCATTAGCTGCATGTGCCACTACAGCACCACAGTGGCACAGCACACCACAGCACCACAGTACCACACCACACCAACACCACCATCAGCGAGCCTCGATTTCACTTGCTGCACTTTTAAATCACAAGCGAAAGAAGCAAGCAGCATGAAGCATGAATAAGTAAGAAAGCTCTAGTCGGTGGTGGTCGACTAGGAGATACCATAAACCCTGTCCAATCTGGGATTTTAAGCATTCTTACATACATAAACACATAGCTTGTATATAACATAAAATGATCAAATTCGGTTTTTGTCGGCTACTGTATGCATTGATAACTTTTTTTAATTAAAAAAAATAAAAAAATGAATAAAATTAAAATAAAAACTAAAAATTACTTTATTTATTAATACAAATAAAAATAATAAAAAATGTATAAATAAGATTAAACTTATACATTTATTTTTAATAAATACAATTAATTGATTATAAATCAGTTTTAAAATTTGTTAAAAACAACATGATTTTTTATTTTTTCTGAAAAAAAAAAAATTTGAGAAGTTAAATTCTATTTTAATTAAAAAAAATATATTTTGTATAATATTATATTTTGTAAATTTTTTCTTACGTTATGCCACGCCTCCTTCCGACTGTTGCGTTTTAACAAAAAAAAAAAAAAAAAAAAAAAAAATGATACCCTGACTTCCTATTTTCAATGGGTTCAGGGTATATAAATTATAAAAAATAAAATAAATAAAATAAAATTTATAAAATCCTAGGCAGATTTATAATATTCTTAGCTTGATCTGAGCGAAATCAATTAATTTAATATATTTTTTATTTATCAAATGAAGTAATTGAAAATTTTACAAATTGTGTTGACTGAATTAAAATATATAAATATGTACATATGTATATATAAATATATTTTATGAAATTTTAAGCAAGGTTTTTTTCTACTTAGCTTATCCCGAAACATCTTTTGTTTTTATATGACAAAGAGTGTTGTTTTTTTATACTCCATGCCCAGGCTATAGAAAATTGTTGTAGTAATTTAAAAGAAATTCCAAGTCGTGCGGCGCTCTTTGATGCTGCTGCTGCTGCTGCCGCTGCTAATGCTGACTAATTGGATTTGCTAGCGAACTAATAAAAATGTTACAAAAGTATTTCGTTTTAACTGCAAATTAGGCAGCAATAATTATTTTTGCTGCCCCAAAACAAGAGCAACAACAACAGCAACAGCAGCAAACTCTAAAGAATCATAAAAATCAACACAACATTCTGTAAAGCGAGCTCTTGTGCCCCATTGAAAGACAATGGGAACAGCAACAACAACAACAACAACAACAACAACAACAACAACAACAACAACAGCAACAGCAACAACAACAACAACAACAACAACAACAGCAACAACATGAAAGCCCATCTAATGAACAGCCCAAAACTGGATGAACCTGAACCGTGTCTGAGTGTGTAAGTGTGTGTGTAATTGCATTTGTTGTTGAGGCAGCGCGGCCACGCCCACAATGGCCAGCAACGCACAGCTGTTGACGGTTTTTGGCCAACATTTTGTCCACTGGCCGTTGGCACGTCCCATCGACATATATCGATAAAAGAATTAGCTAAATCGTGACTGCCACTTAGAGCATGTCGCTCCCATTAATTATGCCCGATGACAGGCCTAAAGGCAACACACACACACACACACTCACACACACACGCACACATACTTACATTGACCATTATAGTATATCTGGCCTATATAGATGTTGTTGTTGTTAATTTTATTAGCTGCCTGTGCTTTCGATTAGGCGGCGATCTCAGTTAATTAAAATCGACTTTTTGCCATTAATGCACCCAAATCAAATTAGCAGCTACTGGAAAAGTTTTTAGCGCGTGCTACCAGTTGCCAGTTGCCACAGCAGCGCTTTTTCTCTCTCTCTCTCTCTCTCTGTTGACCCGAAAGCTGAAAAAATAGGAAATGTGAGAGGCAGCGAAAAGTTGAAGACATACCAATATTGTGTTATAGATTAAAGCAATGCAAAGATCCAAAAGAAATATATAAATATACTAATTAGAAATTGGGTAAAAACGCAAAAAGTATACGCCGGCTTCACTCCTTCAAGACCCGAGCTGAGACGAACCATCCATCGATAGCTAAGTCGACTGACTATAGAAATTGAAAATACAGTCATTTTATTTTGTTGGTAACTAATTATAAATGACCTCAAGGTATAGAAAGGTCGTTAAATTATTATTATAATAATTTATATACATATTTATAATATTTTATAATAATACAATAATATATATATTTAAATACTCAAGACTAATCTTGCATGAATTAATGGGAATTGCATAGGATTAGATGGATTCGTTTATTTAATTATATACTTTCAAGGCCTATTTGAGTAGGTGAAGATTGCAGAGAAAGGCTTCAGTAATATATACATATATACCACTCCGTATTTCATCAGTGTCTCTCTCTTTTTTTTTTTTTTTTCTCACTTTATTTCTTTTGCTAGCTTATTCATTTTTTCTCTATTTCACACTCTTGCTCTCCCCCTCTCTTATTTTATCTACCTCAATTTCTCCCTTTCGTTTTCTGTCTGTCTCTCACTAACTGTTTTTATATTTTTCTCTCTTTCTCTAGCTGCCTTTACTTTCTTTCTCTCTCTCTTTCCATCACTCTCTCTTTCTCCCTTTGATATCAATCTATTTATCTATTTTTTTTCTTTTTCTCACTCTTTCTCTCTATCTCTGTGTCCCTTTTTCCGTCTTTTTGTATAACTCTCTCTTTTTATATCATTTTCTCTTTGAGTGAGTGCGAGATCCTTTTCTAAATATCCCGATCTGTTTCTTTCTGTATCTCTCTCTCTCTCTCTCTATGTCATCTTCTATGTGCCTTTCACTTCTCTTACACAACCACACACTTTTTGTAGATACCGCTCTCTAACTTCTCCTTTTACTTAAAATAGATATTCAAATGAGAAAAGACATTCAGTTCCAAACCTTCAACATTTGAATATTCTAAGTTAGCTAACTAATTTTAGATGCTGCTTTGCTTGCTCACACTTTGTATGCCATTCAATGTTTCAAGCCCATTGCTGATCTCTAAGAGTTCCACAGAAAAATCTTCAAGTAATAACACTTTTGTGGGAAATTTCAAAATTTCATTTACGCACTTTTTTTCTGTTGCCCGCAGATACAAAGAAGGCAACTGTATATACATCAATGTATGTGTGTGTATGTGTGTATGTGTGTATTTGTCTGTATTGGGCCTGCTGGGCCGCAGTTTATCATGTCCGCCAGGAATAATTCAACTTTGCTTATTTCACACTTCAATTTCGTAGGTAAACAAACTTTTCAATGCGGTCGCAAAATGCTGTCGAAAACGGAAGCGAAAGGGAAGGGGAAACAGAGGGGGAAGCAGAGGGGTTTCTCGTTTCGAAGACGGCGAATTGGGAAAGTCAGACAAAAAAAAAAAGAAAGCAAAGCCGAAACCAAAGCCAACGCCAAAGCCAATGCCAACGCTTGGGCGGGCGAGTTAAATCAACAAAGTTATGGGGCCGGCGGCGGCGGCAAAGGGCCGCAAGGGTAGGGGGCGGGGCTGAAGGGTGGGTGTGGGGGTGGGGAGTAGCTACACTGGCCGAGCCACCCGGGAGGCCACCTTTGGCAGTCAAGTGAAAGCAAACAAATAAAAATGATGAGCGGCAATATTTGTGATGCCAACAATAACAATAACAACAACAACAACAACAACAACAACAGCTTAAAGCGAGAGCAACAACAACAACAACAACAACAATGGTAACAATTCACAAACAGTCCTTGGGGGCATATTTTCATCCTCGTGTTGTTGTTGTTGTTGTTGTTGCTGGGCTGTTTTACTTGGACTGCCTTTTTGTTATTGTAAAAAGTTTTACTTTTTTTCACTTGTGATTGTTGTTGTTGCTGCCTTTGCTGCCTTTGCTGCTGCTGCTGCTGCTGCTGCTGCTGTGGCAAATTAAGGCGCAAATTGTGGCCAAGTTGTGAAAATTTTTTGGGCAGGCAAGTAGCCACCAGGGTAATTCGAGTCACACAGCAGCCACTCCTGCTTCCCCCACCTCTCAAAGTCTAAGGCACATAAGTGAGGTCCTCGCAAGTGTCCTTGAGGAGGCTCATAAATATTATTATCATCACTGAGTGCATGCTTAGCACGGTAAGTGTGTGTGTGTGTGTGTGTGTGTGTGTGTGTGTGCGTGTGTGTGTGTGTGTGTGTGTGTGTGTGCGTGTGTGGGTGCCCTATTGTACGTGCCTACTTATAGTTAGTTTGGGCAGTTAAACGTTTCAAGTTCCTTATAAATGGAGATTAACCTATAAGAATTTGTTTTGAGTTGAGCTCATTCAATATAAGTTTAGTTATTCCTTGAAAACCCTTTAAAGAAAAGCCGAAATAATATTAGAAAAGTACAATTAAAGTTAGGTATTTATAAAATAATATTTAATTAAAAATATATATATTTTTTACAGTTACTAAACTGAAATTATTATTACTAAAAAAATTAAATTACAGCATATAAAAAAAAAAATATTATAGATTACTAGACAACAAACAAGAAAAATAGTGTTTATTTTTTATTTAGTAACTATCCAGATTTTAAAATTAAAAAATAAAAAATAATTAAAGATAATTAATAAAAAAATAGTTTGTTATCTTTGTACATTTAACAAATATTTTGAGTTATATTAATCTGTTAAAAAGAGAGAATCAATTTAAAGAATCAATTTTAGATACATTTTTTTATTATTTTTATATCCAATAAATTAAATTTAAAAAATAATAATGACGCAAAAATATATTATTTTTTTTGAAATCTTAATTTTTAATAATTTATCGAAATTAAAATGTAAATATTTTAGTTTACAACATTTTTTACCTTATATTACTTTAAAACTACTAATAAGAGCAAAAAAGTTATAGTAATATAAATTATTAAATAAGAAATAAATTATTATAATTAAAATGAAGATAAATTCTTTAAAAAAAATCCAAATTAGTTCTGAACGAAGCGCACTTTACGAAATTACAATTATTTTAGCTAGTATTAAGAAATTTACTTTTGCTTGGCAGTTCAAATTTAGAGGTAAACATATTTAAAAGCCAAAACTTAGCGAAATAATATTTCAAAAGCAATATTTTAAATTAAAAATAAGAATTGAAATTACCTCGAAAACTTGTTGTTTTTGAACAGTTTTCGTTAAGCAAAGGCAGGCCTTGAATCAGCTTTACCTGAGCTATTATAATATCCGTATCTTAAAAATAGGTTATATGAGCTTAGAATAATGACTCTGTCTAAATCCATATAATCCAAATTGTTATAAGCTCACAAATTTAGCAAAATGTTGTCTAATTGCAGCTAACCCATAAAGGTAATCTATAGCACATAACGTAGTACGCTTAACACCTTACCTAACTCAACTCAACCCGCAGTCGGACCAAATGTACGACAAGCAAATAAGAATGTCTGAGTAGGTAACACAGATTTCCGGATTCGCACATGCTGCTACAGATAGGTTTTAGTGGGTGGCTAGGGCCCTGAGGGGGCTGAGGGGGCGGCGTAGGCGGCATAGGAGTCAGCGAATGTATTCAGGTTCAAGTTAGGCGCCTCATAAAGTTGACTACAATAAAACACACAAACCCACACCCACACACACACACACATACTTATTAGTACTTTTTATAGGTGCAGGCAGTCTGATTTGTAATTCTCAAGGCTCTAAAGTTGTTGAGTCCCGAATGCTGTAGACCAAACAAGCAGCTGGCCTCATAAAAAAGCACAGCGCCATGCTGAATTTTTAGAGTTGTGCATAAAAAAGAGAAGAGCAAGAACAAGAACAAGAACAAGAGCAAGAAGCAGCAGAAAGAAAGAAAAGAAATGCTATGTATGTAGGAGGAGAAGGGCAGTTGTCCTCGACGTCGTCCTCGGCGTCGTCCTCGACGTCTCGTGAGACAGTTGAATAGTTGGCACAAAGAGCGAGGCGAACTTTTGGCCAAAGCAGCTCGTAAAAATGCCCAAGTGAATAATAATAATCAGCATTGGGTCTGCTCCACCTCCAACTTCACACTCCAGCCGCTAACACATGTGGTGCACACACACTCACATACATCTGTGTGTGTGTTGCCAAGTCCGGCTGCTTTCAAAGTATGTAACAGAAAAACTAAACGAAACTTTTATTGTCTGTGAGCGGGCGAAATTCCTTAGCAACTAGGAAATAATTAAGCGTAATTGAGTTAAGTTATTTTCCTGCTGCAGTTGCTTAAGTGTGCTGAGACCGCGTCGACTACTCTGCCATCAGCGCTGCTCACTTTAAGTGATTTGTTTAAGTGAACTCCTATTATGACAACTACGAGGTTCATAAATCTATGTGTCAAGAGCACCAAAACTTTTCACAAAATCCCCAGCTGGCAGCTTGACTTGAAGAGCTTAAGACTTAGAGAGATATTTGAGAGTCATAAGATCTATTTACATAGTCGATATAGTTAAAGGTAATCTCTGAGTATATAAAGCTCAAGTCAAATTTGACAATGAGTATTAGTTGTAACACCGAAAATAAGCTTTAGTCAGCTGATCGATCTGTATAGGATCGTTGTTGACACTAAAAGCTTTGAAATTTTTGCATTTTATAATTAAAAAACAAGTAAGAAAGCTCTAGTCGAGACTGCTCGACTACGAGATCCCCTGAACCCTTCCAGGAACTAATATTTCAATAATTCGTCACTTCATTTCTACTTACACATGCACACACACATACACACATACGCACGCACTTATAAACAGGCATGGGCTGCTGTGTAGGCTTACTGTGGGAACTTATTTGTTTAATAACTTTTTTTGTAGACGGACAATTTTGATAAAACTTTCAGACCGTGATAATAACATTAAAATGTGTGTATGTACTAGCTCACAAGTCTCTAGTATTTGAAATACGGTTTTTGCAAACTTGTAGGAAAGGGGGTGTTATGAAGGGTGGGGGGTGAAATATGACAAAAACCGAAATACTTAAAAATACATATGATTCTACATTTTAAATTTCGAGACTCTATCTTCAAAGGTGCAGAAGATATAATTTTATAACTGATTTTCGATAAGGTTTTTTATCGATAACAAAAAACCAGAAGCAGTTATCGATTTAAAAAAATAAACTTGATCTGCGCGTGCAATATACGGACCTACAGTTTCAAATTTCAAGTCTCTAGCTCCTATATCTTCTGAAATCGACGCGTTCAAACATACGGACAGACGGACAGACGGACAGACAGACAGACAGACGGACAGGGCTAGATCAACTTTTTTTGTCGCCCTGATCAAGAATATATATACTTTATGGGGTCTGCCACGCCTCCTTCTGCCTGTTACATACTTTTAACAAAACCATTATACCCTGATTTCCCATTTTGAATGGGTTCAGGGTATAAAAATATAATTTTTATTTATAAATATATATATTATTATTTTATATGATCCTAAAAAAATTACTAAAACTCATATTGAATGAAAATTTACAGACTTGAAACTGTTCTTCGTCATAATTGATTGATTTTTTTATATCACAAAAATTTAATATGCTTTTTATTATTTTTAAAAATAGTTTAAACATCCAAATTTACTTAGAAAAGTCTCTTGAATAAATAATAAAAATTAAATCAAATGCATATTTTCAAACTTTTTGCTTTTCTTCGTCATAACTGATTAAATTTTGTATTTAAAAAAATATAGTTCATTTAAATCGCCTTTTTAGTTAAAAAGATATGACTTTTTAAGCTTTCAAAAAATATTAAAATTATACCTGAACAAGACTATATATACATATATATATATATATATATATATATATATAGTCTTGTTCAGGTATAATTTTAATATTTTTGGAAAGCTTAAAAAGTCTAATGTTTTTA